>VXBW01003458.1:261502-355936 GCA_013400375.1 Thinocorus orbignyianus | reverse complement strand
TTTTTTTTTACCATAGACATTTGTTTGTGTTTGTGGAAGGGGGAATTCTTGTAGCCTGTACTTTCCTTTTCACAGTATACTGTTGTGCCTTCGGTAGGTCACAATACAAAATGTAATTCTTAGCGTGTTAAAAAAGCCCCAAAGCTCTAAGCAGAATTATTATTTTATTTTTTGTGCATCAAGCAAAGACCTGGTTTTATACCAATAATATCGTAAACACTAGATACAAGCTTTAGGGGCAAAAGCCCCCTGTTTTGTATTAATGGGAATGCTTTGTGGTAAAAATCCTGAGTGGAAACAACAGAATATTGACGTTGGGTGATTGTATCTTCCTGTGGCTGAAGTGGTGCAGTCTGTATCAAGTACATTAGCCCTTTAGGATTCTGGAAATTTAAACATATTTTGTTTACAAAATTGTGCGGGACTGCATGGTGCAGTAGTAAAATATGGAATTTCAGTGGCTTTTAGAAATGTTGCAAGGCATTGCCAAAGAGAAATAGCCTGGCTTTATATTATATCCATAATGGCCTAAAAAATTGTTATAATAAAGTAAACCAGGATGCATATAGTGATTAAAGTAGCTGAAAGGGCTGGATCATTTGGAGTTTCTGCAGAAAAATGTAAGTTGTGAACTATGTCGTGGTCTTCTTCATGCAAGATATTTGGATGGATGGCTGTAGAATTTATTTTAAGCAACCTCTCTGTAAAGGCTTGTCTGAAATATTTAAATTATATGCTCCATTAGGCAAATGGGTTTGTCTTCCCATCGCTTGGCTAAAGGAATGTACTGGGAGGGCAAGGTTGAGAAGAACAATACAGTGTGGCTGCATAGTTTCACTGCGTGCTTTATCCTCATCGTTGTTCAGAGATGCATAGAATGTATTTTGTTTGGCATTGGTGGTCTCTATAAAGTTGACTTTGCTGATTTTATTTTTATGCCCTAGTTACTGTCAACATCAATAACTGGGTTTCAGTTATAACAATAGATTTAACCTACTGTTTAGCTAGAATGGATGAGAAATCGTTCCCTTCTCTGATTCTAATCTGTTCATTCGCAATCACTGCAATGGATTTCAGTGTCAGCAATTCCTTAATAGTGGAAGAACTGGTTACAAATAGAGCAAGCTTCCCGTCGTGTTGAGCTGAGACACTGCACTCGAAATGGCCAAACCCCTGCCTTTTGCTTGTACTTCAAATTTTGTACAAACTGGAGTTTAGAGAAGATATCCTGAAGACCATCTGCATGCATATTGCAGTTATATAAAACTGAGCTTCTGTCTTTGATTTTACGTAATGCAACACGTTATTTCTGCAGTGCTTTTGGGGGATCTTGCGTAGTTTCAGAATTGATATGCTGTGAGGAGAACCTGTTAGAATCCTTCTGCTACCAGGTTTATAATTTGTTGCTCTTAATATTTTATAGCAGGAGTATAAATCATTGACACAAACACTGTAAACAAATGCTGTAGCAGCTAAGTGTGAGATTACATTTAGCTTATGTCTCTACAGTTTAACCACAGTGTGACAGGGTCTTGTCTCGTGCCAGTGTGTTCTATTCCTCGTAGCCACCATAGTCATCTTCAAAGCAGAGAGGTTCTGTCAAATTTTGTACTTTATTGCCTGTCTCTACAGAAAGAGGCAGAAAAAGCCCAACTCTAGGGTCACAGCAATATGGATAGGGGGTTTATCAGAGGGGTTGTGCACAGTTACCTTATTCAGACTTCATATGAGTCACTTGAAAACGGGCGTTGAGTTAACTCGTGTAAAACAGACCCAAACCCAAAAACCTATGATGTGATGAGTTTTTTGATCCTTTTTTTCCCTTTTCACTCCGACCCTTGCGTTTCACAGGCAACCCAAAACTGTAAAGCTGCTTCTGCCTCTGCGTGCAGAGGTTCTAGAAGTCTAGATCTTCTGCATTAATAGTATGTAAGACAAATTTCTGATTCTAGTGCATCAGATTGTTCTTATGTGTCTGCTTTTCTGCAATGTTGTGAGAACAGGCAGCTCAATTTAGGAATATCCAATCCTTTGGAAGGCTGGCAGTCACTGCTTTAGCAGTCACATTTTCAAGATGTGGCATCTTTGGTGTGTAAGTGGCTAATCATTTAGTAGTAAGTGGACAGCATCTATTATTCATCATTAATTTATACACACTACAGCAAACAAAACATCATTTTGGAGTCTTGATGAGATTCATTGATTACCACTGTGTTTTGGGAGGGTTTGACATTTTGACCCACCAAAATACATGCCTTTCTTGGAATGTCAGTTGATCGTGGGGATAAAGAATGTACAAGAGATCGAGTAGGAATATATATACGATGTATGGGTGGCATTTTAAAATAGTTTAATCTCTTGCAGAGAACACTTCAGTTTAGTTGATGAAGCTCATATCTAGTCACTACTGATTCCTACAAAGAGCATGATTGAGTATATTTTCTTACTGTAGTTGTCACTCCTGGGATTATACCACTGCTGGAACAAATGGCCTCTTTGGAAATCATGAATCTTAGACTTAAGGCACCATTACACCCCTGAAATGACTTGCTTTATTGACTTTTTTAAAAACTGATTACTTGATCGAATTGTGTGATAGTTGATACCTTGTTTATATCCTCATATTTTGCTATGGAGTTATATTTTTGTTGCCCAGTCTAGATAAAAATTGATAGGATGTGACTGGTTCCAAGTAAGAGCCATCTGAAGTTGGTTCCAAGAGGCTGGCTGCAATGAAGTTGAGGGATCTGCTTAATTATATCTTTCAAAAATCAGGCCATCTGGGGAGTTAACCTAGAAAACCAAAATCAGTGGATACTTCTGTAGCTACGTAAATCTGGGTTTTCTCAAATATAGGCTTTTTGCACAAGATAGAAGATGTTTCCTAGCAGTTGTATGCTGAGGAGGGAACCCGTGGGCCTGAGTGCGTGCAGTTCTGCATCTCTCCAGGACCTTTGTGAAGGATCTCTTGCTCTCATTGAGGCCAGCTGAGTGCTTTTGAATGTAGAGTACATTTAGAAAGAGCAAAATTGTAATGTTTAGATCTCATATTCCAGGCTGAGTAGCCCAAGAACATAATTTTCATCCAGCACTTGTCTGATGGTGGCGGTGGCAGTTATCACAAGAGACTAAGACCCGTTAAGAACACAAGGGGAGGGTTGTGCTTCTCTGCTTCACTCTCCAGTTTATATTGCCCTGGGAAGACCTCTGTTTCTGAATTCTGTGCAATTCACTCTGCAGATACGATGGTTTTCTTGGACAGTTTAGGATCTTTGTTTGGTCAAGTCCTTGACTGCAGTGTCAGAATCTTCTGTGCGTGCTTCCATTGATGTTGTTTATAATTATGGGTTTTGTGCATCTCAGGGCAAATGCATTTTGTTTCAGAAGCTTCAGCAGGATTTCTGTGAGCTGCTGGGTGGATATGTGCCAGTGCACCACTACTCTATTAGCTTATGATTTGTAGGTCAGGGAGAAATTGGGATATTTTGCTATCTAAGCAGTATCATTTCTTTGCTGCTTCAGTGCTTACACGACATCTCAAGTTGGCTGAAGATTAAAAGGACACTGTGAAGGTATCTTTCACGATTTCATTTTTATTATTTATTTTGTTTGCTGCCTTATTGCTCTTATAAGCCATTGGAAGCTTGAGGTCTAGTGCCTTGCCAACGGGCCTTTGTCCTCCAGAACTGTTTCTGTTCAGCTGCTTATGGTTTATTTAAGAGTTGTGAAGTATTTACTATCTTCTGAAATACATTGCTGAAGAGTTACAGCTTAAACATTGCAAGCGAGGGGGAAGAAGTGAGTAAATCAGTCCTGATGTTGTGTGTAGTTCTTGGGAAACTCAAAATATTTCTTCTTTTCCTTATTTCTTTTGCAGAACTTAGCAATAAAAAGTTTGGAACTAGGCATCAGTGCTTTCTTTGAACAGTCATGCTTGAGAGAGGAATTTCTGGGGGATTGATACAAAGACCTGCATTCTTAGTTGGATAAGTTTTGAATTATCTAATGAGTTAATCCCTGTAAGAATTCTTACTGGTGCACTGGTGTCTGCTGCCTTTGAGGTGCTGAGCAGTAGCTTCATTTGGAAAACTGGCCAGGAAAAAATACCTTTTCAGGATCTGGGCTTTGTATCACATATGCCTTTTTTTTTCTTTTCTAAGCTTAATTTCCCCCCCTCTTATTTCTGCTATTATAAAATGAATGATCAAGTGGAGGGGTGGGTTGTACAGGATAATGCTACCTTAACTTGTTGCCATTAGGAAGTCTTTTCTTAATTGATCTACATTTGTTGCAATGTGAAGTTACTGAAACTAGAGCTTCTCTTTCCAGTAATTTAATTGCCTGTTCTTCGTCTTCTCTGGTGGAGTAATTTCTACCCATGAGTTGGAAGTATATCAGCACAATTCCTCCATGGGACCTTTTCATTACAGTAAACACTTTCTAATTTGGGTTATGTAGTGATAAAATGTTAAGTAATTGCTACCCAACACAGTGGCAAGAGCAATCATTCAGACTTTTACTGGATTATTCCTATGGCTAATCAGGAGTGTCTGTGGCTGCCTGACATCAGCACATACATATTTTTCCAGGCTTTAAATGACAAGCTAATAATGTTTTTGACAATATGCAGAGTAGCAAAGGTTGCAGAGATTCTGTAGAGCAAAGTGAATTGCAGAGAGACTGCAAATGTGGTTCATCCTGAGGATGAGAATCTGAGATGTGAGGCTTAAATTGGGGTAGTTACAGTAACTTGAGGCATGTCACTTAGGTGCCCAAGATAGGCTCTTCTGCTGCAAATAAGAGCAATGGCTAGAGACAGAGAGACCTCTCTGGTGGCTGATTGAGTCCATGAGTTTGAATCAAGTGCTTTAACTGGTGCTTTGAAGGAGCCTCTCTCTCTTTCCCTCCTCCCTGAGTAGCAACTATGGACAGTACATGGGGACTGGCTTCCTGACGGAACCATGTGTGTCAGGTCCTGAAAGTGAGACAGCACGAATATTATTCTTGTTACTGATACATCAAACCTTTGAAGAACTTTCATGTGTTGGGTATGTTAATTGCTCATTGATAGGTTGAGTTTTCTTTAGACAACTATTCATACTCCTTGCCTGTCAGATTAATTGTATGAGGTTGAAAGGAACAAAATAGTTTGGGTTGTTTTGTGCAGTTGTCAGAACTTTGAAAAAATTCTGTTGATGGCTGGTTGAGTTTCTAGTGATGTGTGTCGATGTGACATTACACAGAACAGTCTCATAGAACCCGTGAGTTTGATACTGCAAGGTTTCTGTTTCACTGGCCCTGGGAAAGAGAAAGAAACCTTAGACAAGACTGTCTGTGCAGAAGAAGGTTCACATGAGCATGATTTACGGTGGTGTATTGGGTTTGTGAAGGAGAATCCCTCCAGTATCAACAGGAGCCATGTGGGAAATGCAGGTAGAGTCTCACAGAACCAGTGTTCCTTTAAATTGGTGTATTGTGTTGGGGTTTTTTAATGAAATGCAACTTTAATAAAAGTTGCAGTGCTTCTGTAGAATGTGTGGAGAAGACTGTTATTAACCGTGTAGATATTTTTAACAATATTCTGCTCTTACCTTTGGGATACAACCCTAATATTTTGTTAATCCTCTACGATGGGTTAGAATGGAATAAAGATCAGATTGCTGGAAGCAGGAAGTCTTTTTTCCTCTTATGTCTGAATCTGTATTGATAGGCCAGTGACACTATGTCTGTTCTGAAATATTTGAGAGAAAAGTGTTTGTATGTGCTAATGTTAATGAAGGGTTTCATACAATTGTGATAATAACATTGTCTATATTTTTCAATACTGCACAAATCTTTGGCTTATGGTGTCATGGCTTATCTTTGCTTATTGCTGTCAAGTTTTCGTTTAGAAATGAACTCTATTTAGAAAGATCAAATAATCTATCGTTCCTTCTATGGTTCTTAATCTGATGCAAGGAAGCTTCAGTCATGTTGATCAGTGAAATGACAGTAACCCTCTGTAAAACTTTGATTTAGTTTTGCATATCAGTAGGTGCACGCCAGTTACAGTCCCAGGGTATTGAAAACATACTTTTATTGTATGCAGCAGCTGTACACTTAAGAGTTTTCTGGTGTTTTTAAGACATAATCTCTTCTGCCCGAATAAGTACCACATTTGACTTTATTTTATCAATGTAATGTCAAGTGAAGTCTCAAATGTGAATCCTAACATAAACTGGCAGTGTTCTGCTGCTCCGCGCCACAGGCTGGGTCATGCTATGCTGGGCTAACTTCCCCACATATTTTTAGCCTGGTTCTTCTTTAATTCAGTGTGACAATGCAAGCAGCGGCTTATTGACAGCAGCTAAAGTGAGATCATTATGACTGTAATCAATAATGCACCTGCATAGAATAACAACTACTACCAGGGACATATTTTGTATTGATTTGGGAATTTATGCTGCTTCCACTACACCCAGTCTGCTGCTCCTGTAATTTATGTAATAAAATCTCTACTTTGGAGAAGCTGTTACTAAGTTAAATACCAAGGAATGATGACATATCAAGATGTAAATTGCATATTGAAGATTTTACTACAAGCAGAAATAGCACTTGCTAAATTCCTGTGGGTTCTGATTCAGGACCAAGGAGCTTCCTTACTGCAGGCTGAAAGATAATGGAAGTAAAAAACCCTGTTCCCTCTCCCGAGGCAGTATTTTAGAGGTGGAGGGGAAGATGCTGGTTTTTACTGTGTTGTGGTGATGGAAGCTCATTGAATTGTATAATCCATAAGTTTGAAACCTTGGTAGAATTTCTCTGTGGGTAACAGAAACCCTTCTTCCCATTCTGTCATTAAACTGGAATGTAATTTTCTCTTAATAATGATACATCTTTATGAGCGTCTCTCCATCTAATAGAGGAACACATTCTAAAAGATTGATGCTAGCCTCTGGTTTTCTTTCCCAAGGCTTAAATCCTAAAGGAACAGAAGGTACAGATTACGACCAGGAATTTGGGAATACCGACGCTCCCTGAAAGTAATAGCCAGTATCTCTGGGTATTACCTGGGTGTTGAGGTGTCCCTGCCCATGGCAGGGGGGTTGGAACTTGATGATCTCTAAGGTCCCTTCCAACTCTGACCATTCTATGATTCTGTGATCCCAGACATAGCTGTTTATTCCCTTACTTGCTGCCTCTCCCTTTGTTTTGTTGATCCGATGATTGCCCTCAAGTTCAATATTGTTACTGAAACCAAGGGATTTAGGTTGGGAATCCTTCTGAAGGTTTGGTTCACAGGTATGAACTTCCCTTGGCTTCTTGCTTTTTATGTTTCCGTGGTTGCTTCAGCTTTGCTTTCAAATAAAGATGGATTCATTTGCTAATGTGTATTGACAAGTATGTTTTAAGAATTAAATTATTGCAATTACTTTAAAAATGCGTTTGCAGATCAATTGGAGAAAAAGGTCAATTTGCTCAAACTACCAAACTAAGAGGAGCTTTTAGCATAACACTCCATTTTAATTTTTTCTTACTTTGTTTAATCTAGGGGATTTTTGATGTTCAAATATAAATGTATATTTTAATATGTTTGTGATGCCTCATTAGCTACTGAGATTTGTGGGATTTGGAAGACTTGAGGTCACTCAGTGCACGTGAGACTCCCTTTTTCACCATGCTGGTTCACAGCTTCACACAGGAGGTCAGTACATTCCCAAACCTGAGCAAAAAACATCCAGAGGTGTTTCTAATCCTGAAGAGTTTCAAAAGACAAGGTTTCCATTTATACTGTTGTAAACTGTTTTAATTAAATCCCATCTCCAGTTGGGATGATGCAATTCAGGGAATATTGAACATCCCCCCTGGCCTGGGGCTGGCCGCTGGGCTGTGTTGCCCACAATTAAACAGATGAGTGCGCAAACAGGGCCAGGCGTCCTTCCAAACAGTTCAGGCTATGTTTAGTAAATTCTTCTCATTTCTCTCTCTGTAGGAGGGTAGTGATGTTGGTAACCTTCATACTGGCCAACAGAACTGTGAGTGGCTTGAGCCATCTCCTACAAGATGTTTTCCTTTCCCATCTTATTTTGACCTTGTGTTTTCTCCCTTCCTCTTGGATTGAATCTTTTTACGTCCTAAATGAGAAAACAGCTTCATGTTTTTCATCTGATCATAGAAATAGGTAAAAGCCCTCTGTGCCACAAAGGACTAGAACTTAAAAATTTCACAGCTTAAATGTTCTGAAATTTATGAAAGATATAACAAAGTCTAGGGGGCGATACAAAGGTATCTCCTTTATATGGAAACCAAAGCTATAGATTCTGTAACTTTTAACCTCATTTTAAGTCTCAATATTTGAAGGACTTCAGTGCCTGTGTTAAAATGCATCATGCTTTCTGCAATGTTACCTGTAGAAAATACTAAATTCACAGTTTGTCTAGTTTTCTTAACTGATGTTTGCATTGCTGTGGAAAGTGGTTGCAGATCAGGGGAAAGCAGCTGGTGTCACAAAGAGAAAAATGCTAGGGTTTTATTTTATTTTTAATGTTTGTTTTGTTTTTTTTTGTTTTTGTTTTTGTTTTTTTTAAGGAGTGAACCAATATATTTTGCTATTGTAAAAGCTTCAAAACAAGTAGTACCAGTATCTCTTAAAGAGCAGAGCTATTGTTGCAGAAGTAAACAAACTTTGGAGCTGTAACTGCTAGGAGAAGTCCCAATCTTCGTAGAGTGACTTTGGTTAATTTCAGATGTAGAGATCTCAGCAGCTTTACTGTCTGCATAGTAGCTCAATTAAGAAAACTAGAATTTCACATAATGGCTGGTTTAAATGAGCTTTCTACTGTCTGTAGATCTATTAAGGACATCTGCGTGTACCCATGAGACTACTGTACAGAGAATGTAATTATTTTGTTTACCATTTGGAGATTGATGTGAATGAAATCAATGCCATTTCATTTGCTTTTCATTTCTGAAGGCATCTGAAATGTTGACCAACCTTATCTTACTTGTGTCAAAGGGATCACAAAGGCCTTATATCCACATCACTTGACCTCCTAGGACATTCTTCAGAGACCTGGCAGGCTTAGTGTGTCACTTTTTTCCCACTTGAAGAAATTAACTCTAATGAGGAGGATGCTACTATTACAATGTCGACAGAGATTATGGGTGTATGCAGTGTGTGGAGAGACCAGAGTGGAAAAGCTGCAATGAAGAAGAGGAGGAAGGGGGAGAATGCTGAAATAGGCTGACTTATTTTAGAGTACAAGATTGATAATTTTAGTGACTTTAGTAGCTGTGCAGATATAAAATATTTACAGCAGGTTGGAGAATTCTAATGGGGAAAAGAAATCTCTCAAGGCTTTTTCTTCTAGAGAATGGGAAATGAGAGAGAAATTATGCACAAATGTATCAATTATACAGGTTTAGTATTAGTGATCAACTGCCTGCTCTTCATTTCTGTCATCACACTGGTGTAGTTTGAATCCACTTGAATTACTTACCTGTTTTAGGAGGACAGTCATGAACAGAACTGACTTTTCCTTGGGAAACCTTTGGCATTTCACTGCCCGTTAACGTCGTCGTCTCACAGCAAATGTCACTCAAGACTTTTGTGATAAAGAACAGAAAAATATGGTTGTGCGTTCTTGTCATTTCACATGAAATCAAGGGACTGATTCTGATAGAAATCTCAAGAGCTCTGAATTTATACAGGTTTCTCCCAGTTCCACCTTGGAATAACCGCTTGTGTGTGTTTTTGGAGGCAAGGAATGTTAACAGTGGATGCTTCCTGAGAAATTGATTATTTAAAATATCTTTGATGCCATGAAATTGAAAGGAAATTATCAGGTATATACAATAACAAGACAAACACCAACTGATTTATAGTAGGTGTAGAATCTCGGAGTAAAAACCGTGTGTCTGTTTGGTGTGTCCTTGTGTGAGCAGGGAATTGGGAGCAGTCATTGGAAGATGAAGGAATCTCCGCATTATTGGGCCCAGAGGCCATGCTGTGTCATTACTAATGTATGCCACCTCCAAGACACGTCTCCTGGTGACACAGCTCATTGCTGCTTCCAGAGCTCAGTGATTTAAGCAGCCTCCACTGATCCAGAGTCCTGCAAGAGGCAGCACAGCCTGAGAGCTGGTAGATGCCAAGTGGAGAAGTCGGTATTTCCATCAAAAACTAAGGAAAAAAATTTACTGTGAGGGTGAACTGAACACTGGAGCAAGTTGCCCAGAGAGGTTTTGGGGATAATCCACAAAATCCTGGAGATTTTCAAAACCATTCAGGAAAAGATCCCAAGCTATTTGCTTGTAATTGACTCTGCTTTGAGCAGGGGGGTTGTACCAGTTGGTCTCCAGTGGCCCTTTCCAACCTCAGCCGTGCTGCCATTCCATGAAAATCAGATGGTTAATAATTTAATATCCTTCCTGTTATTCTGTCTTCCACAAGAAGATGCAAAGTTGCAAGGATCCTGATGATGCAAAGGGTGGGAGTTCCAGGGATAGAAGAGAACCTCCCTTGGCATTTCTGAGCAGTGAGCAGAACCCGTGGGTGGATGTCCCAGTGCGGGCAGGGCAGTGGGCAGGCTGGGATCTGGGTGCCATTAGCAGCTGCATTGATAAAACTCCAATTAGTCTGAGTTTTTTTAACCAACTTGGTTGCATCCACTTAAATTAATGCTTAAAGTCAAACTTCTGCCTCTACTGAAATAAAGAATCTTAAAAGCTGTATTTAAATGTAAAGGCTTCCACTGTCACTGCATACAGATGGCTTTAAAGCATATTGAATAGAGTCTTCTGAGTTTTGGCTTTGCCAGTAGATGCATGTTTCTTCCATTATCTGGTTTGCTTCTATTTGATATTTTGTACTTTGTGAGTAATAATTGCAATTACTTTTCTACAATGCCATGTTAGTAAGAGCAGCAGCTCAGCTGGAATGTTTTGGCCTCTCAAGTGGTTGTTCCTGCATTCAGGAACAGCAATAACCGCCCGCCTGTCTTTGTGGTGTTCTCATTCCCCTCTTCCTCTCATCCTCTTTTCTTGCTCAGTTGTACTTTATTGGTGAGACTTGAGCCAGATGGTAGGAATAGTAAATCCAAGTTGATTGTACCAGATACTGCCCGTCATTGGCGTGCCTGTATCTAGGAAGATGAAAACAATGGGCAGTAAATATTTTGGACAAGCTGAAAGAAGTTGCTAAAATAATTCATAATTGTCTTGCCTGTTAGACTGGATAAACAAAGCAAAAATGATTGCCTTTTATTTCTGCACATCTTTGAAGAGCCTCAAAATTTCGGGGCTGGTGTGTTGAGCTGTGTTTCTGCTCGGTGCTCACCACTTCTTGTTTACGTGTTCAATGTCACCCAGGATTTGCCAACGCCGTCCTCCTGTTTTGAGCAACCTGCTCTAGGGAGAGGTGTCCCTGCCCATGGCAGGGGGCTTGGAACTTGATGATCTTTAAGGTCCCTTCCAACTCTGACCATTCTATGATTCTATGTTGAGTGTGTGGTGCTGTGGCACGGTCCTGGGGCTGGGGTCCGTGCTTGGTTTTCATCTCCACTGCACACTCATCTGCACTGAAGTACCTAGAGAACATGTTTGCAATATTAAACTAAAGGTGTTTAGCCTTTGTTTAGAATCTTGTCTCAGTGGAGCTAGGTTACCTAATGAGCATGTTCTACTCGTCTCATGGGGACAAAGCCTGAGCTGTTCAATCTGTGGCAGCAAAATGAACCAATTTTTGAACCAAGTCATCATTTTCAGCATCAACAGAAGGTCGTGCCCTTGTCGGCTGGTGTTGGCTCAACATAAGGTTCCAGTCAGAGCTGGCAGCGTTCTGCTTAGTGCTGTTCTTTGAGACCTTCACCTTTTACTATGTTTGGAACTACTAATAAAGTGGGGTCTTTTGAATATTTATAAGAGACTTATTAAGGTAGTCCTTGCTGCAGTTTTCAGAGCGTACACTCATTAGTTTCTGGTAACTGGCCTGCCAGAAGGAGCTTTCTTCAAGCTTATGATGCAGCACCAGCTGAAGTGCTCTTTTGCCATCATTTCTCCTCTCAGTGTTGCGTGTTAAGCCACAACACTTATTTGGCAAGTTCAGAATACAACCTCACTTGCACAACTTGTGTAGTTTCAGCACTGGCTTGGTTCTTGAGAAGGATTCTGGGACCTGGGCTTTGGCAGAATAAAGCCTTTAAATGAGATTTGAAGCAAAGATGGGCAATCTTGTTCTCTTGCTTTGCTGCTTGATTACCCGATGGTTTGTAGAGCTGTGTTGTCCAAGGATATCCGAAATTGCATTGCACCTGCACCCCGGGCAATTCAAGAGCATGTTATTGCAAACAGCTAGGGATGTGCTTTAATGTCAGGTGATGGTTCTCGTCAAGAATTGCTCTGGTCTGATCTCTTTCCAGTGCAGATATCACATGCTGGAATTTCTCTTGCTGAATAGCAGCTCGTTTTTAACCAAGTGAAAATTACCAGGATGTGGAACATACATTTTTGAGCTATGCTACTCAAAAAAAAGGGAAAACATTATAACATAGATACATGTAAGTTATAGATAATTATAATTTCCTTATGAAACCTTCCTAGGTGCTACAGGCACATGTAGGTAGCAGAGTCCCCAGATTTGTATCTCAAGTAACATCTTGATTTTTGTTGCAAACATGAATGGAAATGGTTTGCCATTCAGCTCTTGATTTTCTTTATCAGTAAGATTCTTAATGGCATGAGGTTGGTTTGGTTTTTTTATAGGCCAGAACTTTCCACATTTTTTAAAGAGTAGCAGCTATTGGAATGGCTCATAGAGCATCACCATACTTATTTAAAAATAAATCTAGAAGGGTCAGTTTAGGATTTACTGCAATGTTTTAAAACTTAATCAAGCTATTAGTGGTGGGTTTTTAATCTTTAATATTACCCCACTGATGTCTGTTTCGTGTTATTTCTGATCGTTATCACTGTTTGCATTTCTCTTTGAGAGGAAATTGTATGTTTATTTTATTTTTGGGAAAAAAAATTTACCAGGGCGACCGATGGCAAGCTCTTGCTTCCAACCTCTGGGCTGAATCGCTCAGCAGGCGAAGCCTGAATTGCTAGTAAAAATGAAACTTCTGAGGAATATTCTTGCCTGAGGTTGGATTTGTACTGATTCAACACATTTCTTATGATTCTGCCATCTCCCTCACTGCAGCTTCTGGAACAACATGACCCCTCTAATGAAATTTTATTTCATGACAAACTGAATTTCCGTCTACGTGCTCTACTTGCCAGCGCTCTCCTGGCTGTGGCGAGGTCCTTCCTTTGTTCTGCAGCACTTAAAAGCGTGTACTTATCAGAGTGGAGGATAAATAAAGCATCCTGTTTACTAATTAGATACATTTTCATCAATTGTCATCCTAGAGCTGGTGGAATTAATGTGTTAAGACGTAGTGTTGCTTCTTAATTTGTAAATCGGGAATTGAAACATGAAAATTGAAGGTGAAGGCACACACAGAGAATGCACAGGGGTTGGGAGGCACCCAAATGCTGGCTGGCTCACAGAAATGGGGGAAAAACCCCAAAGTCTTCCTTCATAAAAGCAACCTGCAGGTAGCTTTGTTTATATTTTTTAAGTCTCTTAAATATAAATCAGTTTCTGAGCTATTTTTCCCATTGAGTGCAGGAACATCTTTCATGGGGCTGGGTGTTAGTGGTTCTTTACTGTGTTAGTGGGTTCAGGTTGGCCCTTGGGTGTGATCACCCTTCACTGAGGGTGGTAAACCCCTCCACCCAACCCAAAATAAAGCTTAAATATTTGTGATATTGTTTGCTTAAATCACTGCAGTCAGTGGATACTGGTCTGTTAGTGTGAGTGCGCTACAAACCCAGTCTAACCAGCAGCAGGAGCCATGGCCAGTGGTGCTTTGGCGTGTATATATGTCTTCATGTCTTGCCCAATACGTAGGGATAATCAAGAATTCTGTACTACTACCACTCAAGTGTCTTGCTTCCTTTTTATTAACTTCAGAAATTGTGTAGAGGGTACAAGGATCTAAAGTTTTTTAGATTTTAAGGTCAGAGTAAAATTCACCCTCAGCCAATGCTGTTGGCTCTTCCTGTTCTACGTGGGAGAAGGCACCACCTCCAACTTGCAGCGATGTATGGAACCAGATCTATGTTGAGTTTGTAAACAAAGATAGGTAAAACAGTTGGAGATTTATGGGTTTTTGAGTTAAACACAAAGAACAGTTGCTCAAGACTTGATAAAATGTAGCCCAAGACAGCATTTGTGTTCCCTGGGAGTTAACGCTCTGTATTATTAACTTGATTGGAAAAATTCTCCGGTTTCCTTGTAGCTTCCAGTATGTGTGCTTTCTATGGAAAATGCTCTTGTATGTATTTAGTAAGTGTTAGGTCATTGAAATCAAGCGTACGATCCAGACCAGATGGATTTAAGCAAGGAGATAACAAGGAGAAACATCCTGGCTGTTTTGCATCTTGTTGCTGTACGTGTAAATGATGTTCGGATTTTGTGATCTGGACATTTCAGTGGAAACTTGGCCACGTGTGAGAGCGTTCAAACCAGATGAGAGATTTCTCCCTTGAGGTTTGATTTCAGGAAGCAGGAGCTGGAGAGGCTGGTGAGAGCCCTGGCCTGGCTGGTGTGAGCTGGGGACTGTGGTGGTGGTGGGTGTTTGTGCCGTGGGGCTGTAGGCAGCCCTGTGCCGTTACTGGGCTCAGCAGGTCGTCAGTCACCTCAGCTACAGCATCTATATTCAGAGTTTGATCCATCTATTCTGTTTCTCAGGGTTACCCATAACTTTGAGTTGTGCTTCATGAACAAGGAAAGGGGCCTGACAACTCACCTGAAAGGGTGGTAAGTGTTGTCAACATTTCCTTACCTATATTTTCATTTTATTAACTACACGCACTCATGTCTATGAAATCTAGAAGGCAAAACTGCCTCTAATTTAATCCTCCTTGCTCTTTACTATTCCAGTCTCGCAATTGTCATTCTTTAGCCAACAATACAGTGATGAAAGGCTAAATTCATTTTATAGTAATAGCATTTAGTAGCCTTTTTCTCAAACAGTAGGACTGTTGAACTGAGTATGGCTAAAATATGCAAGTGTTTGAACTGGTCTGCTTGGAATAGCAAACCACCATATAAACCCAAATGTCTGCATAATCAAACTGTAGAATAATTAACTACGTATAATATAACTTGTAATAAAGCTTCCAAAACTTTATAAATGGACCTTTTCAAAAGAGGTGAACTGTCTCCCATCTCCTCACTGCCTGCTCTCAGCCACGGTCACTGCCAAACAGCCCCACTACTCCTTCAAAATTAGGGAAAAAGGAGCAGGCGATCAAATGAGATGCTGTTTGTAGATACACAAGCAGCTTGTTCTTATTCTGTTGTGTGTTTGGGAGGTAAAGGAGCATGCAACTTCGAAAATGCTCTTTCTGCAGTGCAGAAACAGTAGTAATTGTGCTATCATCATCAGAGAGGTTTTTTGCAGAGTTCATGACTAAGACTGATGTGGCTGTTTCAGCAGCGAGGTGTGCTTTGCACTCCTCTTAAAAGAGGATGTCACCCTTCATCAGGAGGGCCATGCATTCTCAGGGTGATGGTGTTCCCAATTTATTGCTTCTCAGCCCTGGAGACCGCGGCTTGGTTCCCGTACAACTGTGACTCCTTGGCTGCCACTGCTCACTTCTGAAGCAATTTTAGGTTTATTTTGATCAGTTATTAGTCTGTGGCTTTTAATGGTGAAAAAGAACGGCATTTTTTTGCAATAGACATCTTGGTGGAAAATCTGAAGAGCTGGCAGGGTTTGGAACTGCTCTTACTCCCACTGTGGGCAGCAGCAGAATTTCTGTGGCTTTCAGTGGGAGTAATGTTACTCTGTCTGAATGTGAAGCCTTTTCCTTTTCTTTCCAAAAATGCTTATAATAGTCTGCTATAGCTGGGGTTACATGAAGACTCAGTAACTGTTGTACTCCTTGGTTAAAAAAACCAAAAAGGTATTTCCTGAGTAACAGGGAGAAGTTTTAACCATTGCTGTTATGCCAGCAGATTGATTTATTTCTTTGTCATAGAATCATAGAATGGTCAGAGTTGGAAGGGACCTTAAAGATCATCCAGTTCCNCAGAGCTGGACACAGGATTCCAGGTGGGATCTTACAAGTGCAGAGCAGAGGGGGAGAATCCCCTCCCGTGACCTAGCTCTGAAAATCGTTGCAGCATAAAAATCAGTTCTCTGTAACTATTTTACTTATATCATGTGGTGTGTTTTATTATACTCTACGCAGGAATAGGTCTAAACGAACAGAGCACCTTCTTGCAAGAGAAGGGGGAGCCCTGCAGGACGGATACCTGCTGGAGCAGAGGTAGAGGTGGCCTAGATTCTACAGTCACATCCCTTACTGGTCATCGAAAGAGGGAGCCTAGATTAGAGAGAAAGCATGCCTGAAAGTTTCCTGAAGAGATGTGAAGTTTTCCAAACTCTATTAGTTCTCAACTCTTAATAAAAGCTTAATGTAATGCTATTTGGCTTTTCCATGGATGTCGTTTAAGAAAAAGTTTGAATGTTTTTATAAAGATGCCTATTTCAGGGTGAGATGCTGTAATCGCTCTGCGCTGCTTTCATTAAGAATTTCTTCACCATCCGCCCCACTCCCGCCCCCCAAAGATACTGTTACAAGGAAGTTTGGCACAAAAACTTCCAACCAGTGGTTGCCTGGAAATGATTTGTGAAACATTAAAAATAACTGGCTTTTCAGAAATTAATACTAAATAAACATTTCTGTAACTGTGGATGTGTGATGTAAATGGTCAGTTTTGATTGGAACGTGCCAAATGGATTAGACTTGATTTGAAACATCTTCCAGGCTGCCAGACTTCTCACCTGAGCTGGCCCAAATATGTGGTTTTTTCTGTTACAAATGTTTTTTTACCTTGTAATTAAGTTTTTTCACTAATTCATTGCTCATAGATTAATGTCTGCTTATTTGGGGTTTCTACCATCTTTTCTAGGACAGTCAAGAAAGATGAATTAATCTTATTTAATTGATGGATTGCTCTAGATTAATCAAGCTCCTACTTAATATGCTTGATATTTCTTGCAAGTAAGCTAGTTTTAATTTTATTTTTTTTTTAATTCTGCAGTTAAGTTTCTACCAGATTTGTCTTGGCCATGTCAGATTCCTTGTCATGCTCAGGAAGTACAAGATACAACCCAAATACTCAAGTGACTGAAAGATAGCATTTTGGTTTATAAACATTTGCAGCATAAACAAGTCTTGGCCAAGTAATTTTAGAAAGGAATTTCCCGTCCATGCAGTGTATGTTATACGTAGATGTTAATTAGGGATTTTTCTTATGCCGTTCTTGGAAACGATCTGGTTTATCTGGCACCAAGTTTATTTATCTTGAGTTTGAACTTTTGCTATTGTCTCTGCATGACATGGTTTACAAACCCTGTAAACCATGTAAAGGCTGATGACTTGCTCTGTGGTGTCTGCCTGAGAATTCACTTCTACAGGATTATTGTCAGTTAATGCTCGTGCAAACCTTCTGGAATCGCTGATCATACAATCATAGAATGGTCAGAGTTGGAAGGGACCTTCAAGATCATCAAGTTCCAACCCCCCTGCCATGGGCAGGGACACCTCTCCCTAGAGCAGGTTGCTCCAAGCCCCATCCAGCCTGGCCTTAAACACTTCCAGGGATGGGGCATCAGCAACTTCCCTGGGCAACCTGTTCCAGTGCCTCACCACCCTCACAGCAAAGAATTTCTTCCTAATATCTCATCTAAATCTCCCCTCTTCCAATTTAAAACCATTCCCCCTCGTCCTGTCACTAGACTTCCTGACCAAGAGTCCCTCCCCAGCTCTCCTGGAGCTCCCTTCAGATCCTGGAAGGCTGCTCCAAGGTCTCCCCGGAGTCTTCTTTTCTCCAGGCTGAACAGCCCCAGCTCTCTCAGCCTGTCCTCATAGGAGAGGTGCTCCATCCCTCTAATCATCTTGGTGGCCCTGCGCTGGACCTGTTCCAACAGTTCCATGTTCTTTCTGTGTTGAAGACTCCAGAGCTGGACACAGGACTCCAGGTGGGGTCTCACAAGTGCAGAGCAGAGGGGGAGAATCCCCTCCCGTGACCTGCTGTTCATACTTCTTTTGATGCAACCCAGGATACGGTTGAGCCCTGACTTTGCCTTCCTTATTATCCACACAATTCTAGTGCCTTTGGTGTTGAATGGTTTAGAAAAGGAATGTTGGGTTCTTACGTAGAATAAGCATGGATTGAATTTAATGTATTTATCAAAGTGATTTGGAATCACGTTGTAATTCCTAATGAAAAATGTTTCCTTTCCTCCACTTCACTGTTTGTGTGGCTGCCTGGGCACTAAGAGAAGGTGGGTTGTGCTACTACAGATAGTATTTTATGGTTTGATCGGGAAGGGTTAGTTAAAAAAATGACTTCAGGGAACACCAGAACTATGGGAATGCTGACTGTCAAACCAGACTTGTTTTAGTAGGGTGTAGTTAACTGATTTCTTGGTGTGGCTCTCATAATCTGCTTATTGGTAGAATGTCTTGAAAAAGTGCTTATCCATCTGGAGTAGAGTTTCATTGAATTTCCTGGATGAGGGTGACCTTTCATGTAGCTGGTTTGTACAATACTTCATTATGGGCTTCTTGCTTTCTACTTTGTGGCTCAGAGCAAACTTGCTTCATCTCACATGCATTAATATTCAAGATTTGTATGCTTTTCTGGGAAAAAGACACAAAAGATTGATAATCTGTAGGCAGTGTGTGGATGTGGAAACATGCTAATGTACACCTCTCACAGAGTCCTACGTCTTTGCACACATCAGTGTTGAAAACAGACTTGGAACTTCTGATCCCAAGATCCATGTGTTTTCGTTCTGGTTAAAGGTTCGGTGTGACTCCTCCGTGGTGTCTTTGCTGGCACATTCCCTGAAGCCATCCTGAGTTGCCCATGTGGATCCCATTGGGAGATTAAGTTTAGGATTTAATCTGTGCTTCTGTAGCACAAGTCCCGGTAACCCTTCTTAGTATTCATCCCATGTTCTTGGAGACATCTCTGGCGATGCTGGAGTGATGTTGGCATGGTCTATTAAAACTACAGTGAATAAAACTTTAAGACCCAATCTCTTGATTTACATTTCTTACAGCAACATCTGATAGAATTGGCAAGGCGTGCGCGTTAGACAAATCCCCTCTTTTTATTTAGATCCATTAAAACCCCTTCCAGGCAGATAAAGGAAACTTAGACGATGAAAAGAATTAAACAATAAATACAAAGCATTAACTTGGAACCATCTTACAGTACCTGCTCCTCAGTATGGCCCCCCTCATAAACGTATCCTCATCAATTAACTTCAGATTGCAGAACAGATACAGATACAGCCATTCCAGTACTACTCTTCCATTGCAGACTTTCTAATTATGCTTTAGAAAAAGCTTTAAGCATTGGTTAAACATTGTTTTTCTGTTTTGGTTTCCTAAAGCTCTGTCTGGTGTGAGATTGGTACTGCTGGCTCCACAGGGATGTTCATGGAACGAATCTTCCAAAACTGACTCACCAGTTTTGCATTAGAAACTTGCTGAAAATTGTCAATAGGAATTGTGTTTTTTTAAATTTTGAAACAGGCTCTTAAAATCCCTAGAGGATAATGTCAAGAGCATTAACCTCTACTAATTTAAACAATCACCTTGGCCTTTTAGATTTACAGCTGGATTTTCCCTCCATCTGGAGGGCTGCACTTGCCTGGCCACGGAGGTTCCTTGTCCCTTGGGAGCTCTGCTGGGGATTGTTTCCCCGAAACAGCGGGTTCAGAAGCGGGAGGGAAATGTGCCCTGATACATCTCAGAAGCTAAAAGCTTCCCTTGTTCCTCCTCTCCTTCCCGACTGGAATTCCAGGCATTGCTGCCACTTCAGCGTCGCCCACATCAGTAGAAAGGGGGCCTGTTTGTGCAGCTGCTGCTGCCCATTGCAAAGGGGGAGCTCGGGCTTCTTTAGTGGCATATTGATCTCATTAAAATGATCATCAGGGTCTTCTTCCATTGCCATGATATTCAGGCTACGATTTAATTAGGAGGAACATGCTGTTGTAGGATAATTCTTTGGCTTCCCTGAAGTGTTTCTCCTTAAGGTAGCCATGGAGAGTCAGAGTGATGGTTACCTCCGATGACAAATGCTGGTGTCCCTGCTGGTGGCAGGGGACTGCACTGGGTGACCTTTAAAGGTCCCTTCCAGCCCCAGCTATTCAGCAGTTCTGCCCTCTCATTCTTTGACAGAAGATTGAATTCCTAGCGCTGGGATGGAGCACAGCACTCCTGGAGAACCTCTTCTCTTGGTGCTAACCGTTTGTGAAAATATCTGCTGATATTCTTTTTTCAACTTTTACTATATACCTGTACAGGATGTTATTTTGGCACAGAGATGTAATACTTTCTTGTGTGACAGGTGAAATTTTCAGCATTCTGGGAGGCAGTTTGGGTTTGGTGTGGTAGTTGCGCGTCAGTCTCTGGGTATTTATAGATCCAGGGGGCAGCACAAAGGCGAGATGCTTTCCAGCATGTGTTAATGCAATAGTATCTCTTTCAGGAAGTTTTTTTTACAGAGCTGAGTTTGGAAAAGTGTTTGAAAACAGCCGTGTCACACGTGTCATCAAGGTCAGAAGGGAGAGAAAGCACAGACTTCAACATTTCAACTAAAGTTGTGTGAAAGGAGCGGAGAATGTTAGTTTGCTAACCAGTAAACTGGTCTCTTCGTGCCTCTTGAGCAGCCTGCAGTGGAGGGGACTGTTTCTCCTCTTCCATGGAGTTTTCTTCTCTTGGGGACTTCAGTGTTGAACTCCTAGGGAATATGCTTGATAAAATCCACCGATGATGGATCGTGACTCTGAAGAGTTAGAAGAAAGCCTGGAGTGCACAGTGTGGGAAAGCCCATAGTGAGGTTGGGAGCGTGGGGCTGTGCTTGGAAATCCTCTCGTTGGTGGCACGATGGGAACAGAGGGGAATTCACTCTCTGTTTACGGACAATGGAAGCTTTTTTGCCTTAGTGTAGAGCTTTGGAAAGGGCCTCTTCCAGCTACAGCACGGACTGTATCCTGCTCTGCAACAGTCAGCTCAGGAGAAAGGAGAGCAGTTGTTCAGTGGAACGCTGTGAATCCCAGCTCATTCCTCTCAGCCTGCCTTACAACAGCTTTCCTTCAAACAAACATCAGCTGGAAAACCCTTCTTTTGCTGAGCATTGGACCTGATTAACACCACTGTAACGTGTCTGTGTTTAGTAATTTCAGCTTATTATTTGGAGTTTGGGGAAACTAGTAGCACTTGATAGTTAATTAAAAAATTAAATGAAAATATTGTACCTGCCTGATGTCTCTCTCCCAACCATTGAAGCTGAAGGTTTGTGAAAATGCTGTTTCAGACTTGCAACATCATGGATCTCGCTGCACCAAAATTGGTGACTTTAGCTCTTTTGTGGATTCCTGGCTGCTCTTGAACCTGTCAGCTCTTCTGTCTCTGCTGTGGAGTTGTCACCCAACCTTCATGTAGTACATTAAAAACCCCTCACCAACTTGTTTGAAAGGAAGGTGAGCAATACTGCCCATGGAAATAAAAGGGGATAGAAAAAACAACATTATTTTGTTAACTATTAGAGGCTGATATCCTCCTTTCCACAATACCTACCAGCAGTAGCAATCCTCTGCTGAACCACAGGAATAAAATGGGAAAGGGAATTAGGCAGTCTGGAACCAGATGATCATGGGAGGATGATTTTTCATCTGTCTGTTGTTAGCAGATTTGAACTGTGTGGAGGCCGACCAGGAAAGGAGCTCACTTTGCAACAGGGAGACTCACAGCTGTGTCTGTTCCTTGTTTCCCCCACTGTCCATGCCGTTACCTTCCTAGGGCTTATCTCAAAGTGGAAAGTCCTGGACGAGAGAGTCCCAAACCCTGGAACTTACAGACTGTTCCCTAGGGAGTTCAGTGATCACGTGTGACTCTGCTCCAGAGAGTGTGAGGACAAAACATCTCTCAAGGAGGGGAAGGAGAGGGTTACACATGAACCAGAGACTGAGAAACACAGAATTATTTCTGCTGGAGACACAAAGGGATGTGCAATTAAACAGGAAAAGGTTATCGAGCCTTCCTGAGAGAACTCATTTAAAAAGGAAGGAATAAGAATATTTTCTCTCATTTTTCTGAACAATAATATGCACAGATGACACTTTCCATCTTTGTCCAAAATCCAATCAATTCTTTTTATTATGTAAACTTCTGCTAGTTTCTGCATATAATGTAATCCCCTGGCATTTTGCAGAAGGCAGCACTGGGAAGCAGCGTTTGTGCTTTGGGTAGGGTTTTTGTTTGAGGTCAGGTTTTTCTAAAGCGAGTTATTTTGGTGTAATGAAGTGGAAACCCATCCTCAGTCAGGAACATTTGACCAAATGTGAAATAAATAATGAGACTGTATTAAAGTCTGTGACTGAAATTGTAAATTTTGCTATGATTCATCTAAAGCTGTAGGTGTAAAATAGAGTAGAAAGTATTTTACCCTCAGCCACTAGAGTCCAGTTAATTGGAAGGAGGGCAGCTCAGGGGACAGCAGTGCTCTGCTTTGGAGCATTGTGACCACGGGGTATTTCAGAATAGCCTGAGTTTGTTAAAAGGCAAATTTTGCTGGAAGGGATAAATGCAGAATTGTGTTTGTCAATTTATAATAGGAGAGGAATTTCATTAGCACTACTATTCATTTGCGTTGTGGGAGGAAGAGTAAAATAGATTCTCATTGACTTAAAATGTCACTGTCTGTTCTGGCTGCTGGAATTCTCTGCTGTTTGTTGGCTGAATATATGAGAGAAAATAGGACTGTGGGTCAGCCCTGCTCTCTCTAATGAGCATCCTCGGGGCTTTGTGTGGGCTTGTGTTTGGTTTTTTTTGTTGGAGTTGTATAACGTTGTGCTTTTGTCTTTTCTTCTAACGCCCAGGCACTCTCTGCTTTCTGATGGTGCTTCATTTTTAATTCTGTAATGCAAACTGGCCTCTCAATAGCAAAAGCAAGATTTGCTGTGCCTCTGCTTCATGCCTTCCTCCCCTGATCTCTTGTAAGGTCCTGGATGTTTCTTCTCTTGCCCTACCAACAGAATGCTTACAGATTTTCCTGTCTGGCTGGTGACTGTCCTTTCCTCAGCATTTCTCTTGAGCTTCTGTTTATTCTCCCCTTCAAAGAGCTCTACAATGAGCCTTTTTATCCCATTCCTCTCTTCACATTCATCCCATCTTCTGCTCCATCTTTCTACGCTTTGTTCCTCGTTACAAATTTCAGTGTACCCCTTGTAGGGCATAATTTGAACTAACAGTCTGCGTGCTGGCAGAAAGGATGTTTAAATTCCTTCTTCCAATAACCCCAGAGGAAATTCTGTTACCCGGAAAGGATTGATTACTTTTGTTCTCTTGTTATGTTTGAAGTCAGTATTAATCACTGATATTCAGCACAAGTATTGAAGATCTCAGCTTTACCGGTCTTTGGGGGAAAATGAAGTGTCCCTTAAATAAACTGGGGCACTTATTCCTCCTCCATTCAGAGAGAAGAGTTTCATGTCTTTATAACAGTGGTTATTGATGGTGGGGTGTTAGATGGGAGGTTTCATTTCTTTAATTCCCAAACAGTATATGTAGACATAAACAATTAAAAATACAAGTATAGTTAATCCCTCCAGACTGTTTTATAGTAGGCACAGTCTAGCACTCCCTATTTTAAATATGGCTTTAGTTGAACTACTGCTTCTCAAAATATTTCCACTTATCTCTGAAGTCATAATTACGGCATTCATTGTGCTTGAATATAATTGCTGCACTGTGCAATCTGTTCAAGTCATGGGACTTAAGTAAGGAATTCATTTCAGCTATTACTCTTCTTGCCTACTGGAACCTGCAGTTTGGATCCCCTCTCCTTTGGTTTTTAGCCGTTATAGAGTATTGTTTCTAAAGAGGCTGTCTCCTCTGTGTGGGGTATTACTCTCAAATTACAAAATAATAACCAAATACTGCGTGCATGGACCTCTTGGTGGGACAGAGTTGCACACCTGCTCTCTAAAGTAGATGCCCTCACTTTGGAATTGATTAGAGAAGAGTTGCCAAGCCCTGTCCTTTTCTATCACAACCATGATGCTTTATGTATTTAAATGTGTCAAGCTTCCTCCTAAAGAATGACTAGTGTCTGTGGTTTGTCCCTGCTTGTTTGATTTGGAGATGCTTTCAGAGCGTTGCTGCTCCGATGAGTAGAATTGTCCTCATTTCCACCAAAACTAATAGCACAAATCACTCCTCTTTTCAAAGCGATAGATTAAGGACTCTTAGAACTTAAGAATGTTATTGAGCACTTTAATGGAACCTGATGATGCTTGACCTTGTTGACCCTGCTTTCTCTTTCCTTGTCTCTGTTGAAGAATTAAAATTGAGTTTGGTGAGAACTTGCTCGTGATGGCCTTCTCTCTTGCTGCTTCACTGTGTGACGTGCAGTGCTGAGAACACTCTTCTGGTGCTGGTGAGCCATCCCTGGTACTCTCTCCTTTGCTCTGCCTGACATTCCTGCTGTGCACACCAGGAGAAGAAAGTGCAAATCAAAGGCAGCACAGGAGAGGATGGGGCCCAAGACACTTGTGGAGCATCACCAGCTCCCCCCAGCAGCCAGCCTGGGCAGGGGATGGGCTTAGCCCTCATTGAGACTCTTTTACTGGAGTTTGCTGAATTTTCTTAGTCCTTGGGAATTATTTCCATCTGCAGCCTTGCTCCTGAGTAATTGGAGTAATACCAGAGTCCAATTTAGCAGTGTTTCTTCAAGAGCTTGGGTCCTTGACTGATTTGTAGAGGGCAAATGAGAAGAGCAATTGCAAATGGGTTTCTGTGTTATTAGGGCTCTGAATAGCCCTCCCTTTTGGCTGTGCACCAGGTTATAACTCAGGGGGGTGATGGGTGCCTGTGAACCTTAAAAAGATTTAAATACTTAGGTGCAATGTCAAGTATTCATATTAGTTGGGTGTCTTAACAAGCTGGTCTTCGAGTGCTCAGCAATAACAGTTTAGTATTTTCAGGTAGCATTGAACACAGTAATTGAGTAGCAGGTGCTTTGAGTTCTTACACTTTTTCATCAGCCTTCTGTACAATTTATTTATATGACAATTTCACCAGGAACCTCAGTTTTGGAATAGTTTTATAAAGCTTAGTGACAGATGGTTGTGCTGTGGGGAAAACCTGTAGCAACACTTGCACAAAGAACTGGGGAGTCAGAGACTGCACCAAGCCAGGAGAGGAAGAGGTTGTTATTCTCAGGGGCTGTAAAAAAGATCTCTGGAGGAGAGACGTTAGCACACAACTTCTTTCCCTCTGTGGAGTCTTTGTTTCCACCATTATTCAGCTATTTTAGGGTATCATGTCAATGCATAATCCTAATGAAGGGCAAGGGAATCACCAGCTTGTTGCCACCACCCTGTAGCTCCTACCATACCGTAGCCCATATTCCATAGGCTGCTGTGGGAATCTGTGCCTCGGAATTCCCAGGCAAAAGAAAAGTGGCTGATTGCTGACTCAGGGTGGGGGCAACTGCCGGGTCTCTTCATTTTTATAGTATTTCACATATGAAAAGAGATATCGCCCACTATTGAACAAGAGGGCCCATCAAAGAGAAGAGATAATTACAAATCAATGTTAACATTCTTCTCTGAGGGTAGCTGGTTGTGAGAAATTGGGAAGAACAGCAGAATGGAAAAGTTTAGGAATTAAGAGCCAGTATCTCTGACCTCCAGTCTGAGCATCAAGCCTGCCTTGTGTAATAAAAGCTATTTATAAATTGCTGCTCTGTTAAATGTGTCCAGAATTTTATGATGCCTAAGTTGGGAAGCGGAGCCAGCAAAGGGAGTTAGGGGGGTGATGGATGGCTGACAGGGTGCAAGACTGAAACTGGGCTTTATTCATGGATGGTGAGGTCAAGAAGAGCTGCTGGGCAGGGCTGGCAGCTGAAGGAGAAAGACACAGAACCCGGGAGAGAGAGAATCCAGTAATCTGGGAATTATCAAGCCACACTGTCACACTTCTTGCCATCACAACTCCAAGTAGCAGCTTTTTATTTTTATTTTGCTACGTTTTCCTGAATATTTTTAGTCTTTCTCCCAGCTCCAGTTGCAGCACTGCCACCAGCTGCTTCCAGTGTCACAGCCCTAATCCTCCTGAATCTCAGCAATTTATTCCCTTAGATTTTAAGCAAAGGGTAAGAAGAGGTTTTTGGGGTTTTCCCTCCCTTTTGTTTTGACACACATGATGCCCTGATTATACTGTGGAGAGAATGGGATCAAGGAACCCAAAATCATAATCTTCACCTGGAGCCTAGCTAGAAGTTCCTGAATCTGGTTGGTTGGTTGTCACTGCTCCAAAAACTGGGAGAGATGATAATTCATTAAACTGCCATTTAATTCTGTTGGTCATGCAGCTATTCCTGAGCAGGATGCACTTAATGCAACTTAATTCCAAACAGATGAGTCAGGGTAAGGTCAGGAGGTTGCACTTACTCCTTGAAGCATTGTCACACCCTGGGTTCAACGTGCAGGTGCATTTTATGTCCTCAGATACCACAGGGTAAAACAAATTGAAGCAAGGCTAGAGTAGAACTGCTTCAGAGCAATGAGTGAAATCTCATTTCCACTTGTTTTTAGTCCTTTCATAAACTGATTGCAAGGTCTGAAAAGAAAAGGCTCACTAACAGGGTGTTTCTTGTGCTCTCCTAGGAAAGCAATGACGTATTTTAACACTAAAATCTTATGGAATATGTGCATTACACGTGTCACTTTGTGTACATTGATTGGCTTTTCTCTGGAATTGGTGAATTAGAGTCACTTTGGACCAGAGCCAAATCACATCTGAGGCAATTTCATGCTGTGTGAATTATTGAAGAGAATGTTTGGTACGTAAAACTTGTCTTCAGCTTCCTGGCTCCCCTCCCATTTCTCTTAATTCCTCTGGGAATCTTGGTTTAAACTGTCTTCCAGAGGCTCAACAATTTATAAAGGCTGGGTAACCATGTCAGTGGAATGGAAGGAATTTTAAATATGATCTCCCTTTCTCCACACATTTCTCCTCTTCTGGATTGCAGTCTCCTTTCTGCTGGTTCTGGATAGCAAGTCTCCTCTGCTTCCAGTGTAATGGTCAACGCTGGCACAGAAGGCACTGGCTAAACTTGGGATCAGAAGATCACTTGAATTACTTTGTTCCGTGTCTCTGCAATGAATTTATACCAAATTTATACCAAAGCCTGTGTTTCTCTCTTCTCTGTACAGTCTGACCAGGTGAGCTATGGGTCAGGACTGCTGGTTTTCTGCTGGAGCAGCAGCAGAAGGGAGGAGGACAATCGAGTAAACTTTCCATATAGTCATGTTGCTGGAATAACACTTCAGACAAATTTTGGTCAAATCTGAGCTTTTTCTAACAACTTTGGGCTGTTGGACACAAGTCCTGTGAGTTACACGAGTTCATTGTGAGATGAGGCCATTTACAGGGGGATTTTTAAGAGCACTAAAGATGCCCTTTCAACTTACCCTGAGGCTTGTTTTCCTTTCTTAATTATGGGATACCTCTCCTCATACTGCCCTCATTTGACTTTGCCAAGGTCTGAAACAGCATTTATTTAAAATGGGAGGAGCTATGGAAAGATGAGCTGAAAACATGATTTGGGAACCTCTTTGGAATTCTTTAGGATATAAGTAAATCTGTTAGAGCATTTTAAAGACTACAAAAAAGTAGTTCTAACAGGTAGAAATTATTCCTGTCCATTTCAGTGACAAAGTCAGCGTTGCTCCAAGGTAAATATTTTTCCCCTCTTTCCAGATACTTGTTCCATAACAAATTGTGTGTATTTATCACATTGTAAGAAGTGAAGATCCAGATTTTTCTGTCTGCACAGAATGCTGCACAGTGACACAATCAGTGGGATGGGCATTGTTAATTTAAAAGAACTAGGAATTGTATGAAAATGCTTCCCATCCAGAAGTGTTTGCAAAGCTGCCTTTGCTTTTCCTCCGTAGGAGATGATTTGTGTGATCCCTGATACTGATAGAAAGTTTAATAATAGTACAACTTTATTACTGTGTAAATCTCTGTTATGGCAGCGTAAATCTCATCTGACAAACTTGAGACAAAATCGTATTAATTGTGTCCTTCTATTGACTCCAGCTGAGTCATGGCCAGATTCTTTGACAAAATTAAGCAAGGAGAAATGCAAAGAGGCTGTTTGTTCGTTATGTCTGTGGAGACAAAGCTAAAAGAAACTAAAATAGGGGTAACAGGGCTAACACTTCTGGGGAGAGGAGAGGGGTGTGTAGGCATGGAGTTTGACCTAACCCCACTTCTCAAGGAATTAGCTTGAATGTAGAAATAAAAGAATCTAGAATAAGATTAACTATAGTATAAAATTAACTATAAAATTAACTGAGATAAATGTATGGGAGTGATTATGGATGAGAAGCTCCCCATGAGCCGGCAGTGCGCGCTGGCAGCCCAGAAACCAACCCCAGCCTGGGCTGCAGCAAAAGCAGCGTGAGCAGCAGGGCCAGGGAGGGGATTCTCCCCCTCTGCTCTGTGCTCCTGAGACCCCACCTGGAGTCCTGTGTCCAGCTCTGGAGTCCTCAACAGAGAAAGGACATGGAACTGTTGGAACAGGTCCAGCGCAGGGCCACCAAGATGCTCAGAGGGCTGGAGCAGCTCTGCTGTGAGGACAGGCTGAGAGAGCTGGGGCTGTTCAGCCTGGAGAAGAGAAGGCTCTGGGGAGACCTGAGAGCAGCCTTCCAGGATTTGAAGGGAGCTCCAGGAGAGCTGGAGAGGGACTCTTGGTCAGGAAGTGGAGTGACAGGACGAGGGGTAATGGTTTGAAATTGGAAGAGGGGAGATTTAGATGAGATCTTAGGAAGAAGTTCTTTGCTGTGAGGGTGGTGAGGCACTGGAACAGGTTGCCCAGAGAAGTTGTTGATGCCCCATCCCTGGAAGTGTTTAAGGCCAGGCTGGATGGGGCTTGGAGCAACCTGCTCTAGGGAGAGGTGTCCCTGCCCAGGGCAGGGGGGTTGGAACTTGATGATCTTGAAGGTCCCTTCCAACTCTGACCATTCTGTGATTCTATGATTCTATGGTAGCAGGAATGACCTGGAAGGTGAGGGAAGAACGATGTTTGTTCTGGTGGCATGAGCTCCTGGAGAAGAATAGGGATGTCTGCTGGGCGTGGGCTGCTGTAGAGGGGAGATGCCACCATGCTGTCCTCGTCACACCAACGCCACTGAGAGGAAGCTTGGGAGTGATGGATGGATTTCTGCCTCAGTTGTTTATTTCTGCTGCGCTATAATGAGTTTGTTTATTTTCCAGAGGGATGTGATGTGGGTGGGGGCAGAGCAGAGAGGGAAAACCCAGGCAGGAGGATTATAAAGAAAGCGAGGGAGGTGATTTAAAATCCTTCGTGTGGAAAGGGAGGCTTAGAAATGGCTGCTTCTCCTCGCTTTCTGCACGGATACTTTTCCTAATTTTCCTAACGTCTCTAATTACCGCTCTCTGTTTCAGTGGCCTTCAATACACCTGCAGGGATTTGCATGGAAGTGAGGAATGTTCCTCTCTGATGAAAATTTGGCTCTGCTTCAGCTCCGTCTGGTTATCTTGTTTTTATTGTAATGATTCAGATTCTGAGGATAATTACTACAGTATCTGATGTGGACTAAAAGCTCACGGGAGAGCTATTTTTAACCGTGGTACTAGAAGCTACAGTAAATTATTAATAAATCCAATATCTAATTTGGCAAATCCTGATAGTCCTGGCCATGGCTGTTCATAAGCTACAGAGTTGGCTGCTGAAGGAGTTTCCTTAAAAATGAAGCAGAAGTAGCAATTTATAAAGGAAAAGTGTATTTTGTTGTGTTGAACACTCTTGTTTGGGTGCGGATAATCGGCGTGAGGATCATGAACAGACACCTGGAACAAGTGTGGAAGAGGGTTTAGTTTTAATTTTACAGTTGTTACTGCTCATCAGGAAGAGTCTGTTTGTTTCTTTATGATGTGCTGGGAAACGGGATCTGTATTCATTGCAAAGTCTTCCTAACGGGATTGGGTTTAATGGAATTGTAATTGCTATGGGATTCAGAAACCCCATGAAACAGGCTCAAAGAGCTCTGCTGTGTCCACCTGGCCAGGTGTTTGTCCCCTGCCCTGCCACCTCCGGGGGTTGCCACCAGGCCAGGCAGGAGCTTTTGGTTCCTCCTGGTGTTCTCTCCTCCTTCCTCCTCCCGATGAGAACTGGTTTTTCCTGCCTTCCCATTTCTTACTGGAAAGTGTGGTATATCCTGGAAACACAAGAACTTGGTTTGCAGCGTGCTCATTCCTACAGTCAGGGACCTTTCATCCACAAGTGAAATGAGGGGCAGGAGTGATGCTGGTATGTAGGAGAAGCATCCTGCATGGTTTTGGCAAATAGGAAGATTTAATAAATAAATAATCACAGGTTCTGAAACTCTTTGCAAAAAAAAATGTTGAATAGTGTCAGCTGAAAAAATACTCTGAGAGCCAGAGGAGAGCCCTCCTTTGCCCTTTATCCCAAGGGGTCCTACAGGAGAGATGGGCAGGGACTCTTTGCAGGAGTGTAGTGATAGGAGAAGGGGAAATGGTTCTAAATTGAAAGATTTAGATTGCATACTGGAAAGAAATTCTTTGGTGTGAGGGTGGTGAGGCACTGGAACAGGTTGCCCAGAGAAGCTGTGGCTGCCCCATCCCTGGAGGGGTTCAAGGCCAGGCTGGATGGGGCTTGGAGCAACCTGGTGTGGTGGGAGGTGTCCCTGCCCGGGGCAGGGAGGTTGGAACTGGATGATTTTTAAGGTCCCTTCCAACCCAAACCATTCCATGATTCTGTGGTAGGGGTTGGAACTGGATGATCTTGAAGGTCCCTTCCAACTCTAACCGTCCTATGATTCTGTGATGGGAGCAGTGCCCAGGGTGGGAGAAGGTGAGTCGGCCCAGAGGCTGTAAATCACAGCTCCTCCACCCCAGGCCAGTGCTCACTTCCTCTGCTCCCCTTGTTCCGAGGTGATTAAAATGTCCAAACTTGCTTTGGATCTTGTGTTCGAATGAGCTGAAGAGCAGGTTTGAGTGGCAGGAGGTTTGAGTGGGAAGGTGGGAAGGGAGGTCAGGACGGCTCCTCTTGTCGGAGGCAGCTCTCGTGTGTCCTTCCCTGTCCTGTAGAGTCACCAGACTCACACCCAGCTCTGCTCCGAAGGGGAACTCCTCTTCCTCCTCTCCCTTTGGTGAATCTGGCTTTTGTTTCCAGCTCCCGTTACAAGGCTGGAACGGAACATGGCATGTCAAAATAAAATGTTGATAGGGTTTGAGCAAGAGAAGGAGCTATTTCCAATTCAGTTCGATCTGCTGAACTGAGAAATCAATTATTCACACAGCCCGAGTGAGGACATAAAATGAAATAGTATATTATCTCCAGTTAAGTTTTCTCTTTGTTTTAAGCAGGATATTTCAGCTTAGACACAGGGAGAGGGGAAAGTGTGTTGATGGGATTTGGTTCTGTTGTTTTTTCTGAGTTGTTTTGAGTGGAGTTTTTTTGGCTTTTTGCTGTTTGTGGAGTAGACTGTGTGGAGGATGCGCTGCCTGGGGTGGATAACTGCTCCTGGCTGGGTGGGGAGAAGGACCCCTGAATTCTTAAGGCAACTTCTGTGTGTCTGTCCAGGCATGAGGTGAAGCTGAAACCATGTAGGGTGAGCTCTGCCGAGGTCCTGCTCCGGGAGGTGGTGGCTGCAGAGTCCACCTCTGACACAACATAACACTGATGTGCTTTGGGCATTGATCATTGCTCTCGCTGGAAGAAAACATCCTGGAATAGTGAGAAATGTAAAAAGGTTGAGCTTTGTGAAGGTTTTTGGGATTTAAACTCAGGCTCTTTTGTTTTAATGCTTTGAAGTTTTTAATTGTCCTCATTAGTTTCTAACTGTATGCCTGTCCCTGTGACTGTTCCCACAGCATCATCCTGTGTTTCCTTGTCTAAGACCTAACTTTTTGCCAGCACTGTGCACACCTTGTACTCGTTTTGCTAGTCAGAGGACATGGGGGTTTTTTTGCTGTAGTGCATTATTTTATTTTTCAGAGAAGGGAGGCTTTGGGTGAAAGGAAACCGTTGGTTTTTTTAAATTTTCCAAGATTCAGATACTCTCTGGATGCCATCAATCAGCTCTTTCTAAGTTGTAGGGAAGAGCATTATACTCTCCCATGAAGTTCTCATACTATGCTGAAGGGGGGAGGGAACTTAATTTTCTCTGTAGGCAACGATTCATGATTCTAAATGCTTTTTGTATAAGGCTCTGACTTGACATTCCCATATATGAAAACACCAGTCCTTCAGAGATGGAACTGGGAGATGGAGCCAAATAAGAGAATTCGGAAGCTTTCTGTTCTGTTTATTTTATTTTTAGGGCTGACTTGAAAATTCCACTAGAAAGATCTCAGTTATTCATTCAGCTGAGTAGGTGTGCTGAGACAACTGCAAACTTATTTGCAGAACCTAATAGAGATTATATCTGTTGATAGAATTTCACAGGTTTAATGGAAAAAGTCCACAAATGTGGTTTTACTCTTCCTTAAATTCTAAATAGTTTTTCCATGAGAGATGTGTTGTTTTCTTTTCCTTTGGCTTTCTCTTACTCTTTATTTTATTAGTCACTGGAATGTGCTAACATTCCTAGCGCTGCAGAGATCTAAAAATTGAATCTCAAGCACTGGAAGTGGTGCTTTGTCTATTGACATGAAAAAGACTGGGTTATTGACACTGTATCATATTTATTGTAGGTTCCTGGATCTCGTTGCCATAGTGACATCTGGTCCTCAGAAAGAGTTTTGCTGGGTTCAAAGTTATGCTAATTGACAGTTTCTTAGGGAGAATAATCCTCGAATTTCAGGGAGTGATCCTTCTTTCTTGCTCTAAAACTCGAGGAAACTCTTTGGTTTCCAACCACAACAATAACCCTCAGCCCAATTCCATACCCGGGCTGCGTGTACTTAATTTTTCTTAAAGAATGTTTCTGTGCTTGAGTGCTTTTTGCTGTTTGATCAATCCTCCTCTTGCTTTTCTCATCTTCCCCCATCTCAGCAGACAGTGGCCCTTTTCTGCCGCTGGAATGGATTTCTCTGGAGAAGTGACAGCGAGACAATGTGTGTCTTGAGGTTCAGGATCCTGACTGCTGTGGGTGATGCAGCCTATTGTCCAAGGGAAGATAAGCGGGGTTAAAGACGTGGAGAAGCAAAATATTGTTGCTGATGCACCATTAATCTTTGAAAATTTAAAGAAACCTCACTAGAACTCTGTTTGGTCCAGGGTTTTCTCTCCTGTTGTGACCAGGAAAGAGAAGGCAGAGCAGGGTAAATGAGCAGAGACTTTGTCCTGAAGATCCATTGGATGCAGCCCTTGGTAGGTGTGAGTGGTGCCTTCTAGGAAGGCTGGATTGGCAAGATTATCACAAACACAAGATGGGATAAACCACAGAACTTGTTCATTACATTGTCTGAAGGTATAATCAGCTGCTTCTACCTTGAGATTCCAGCTCACATTGGTGTAAACTGGTAGCATGGGAGAGTTTTACCTCTTTTCAAGAAAGGACAAGCTCTGCCTCCTGTCATTTTGGAGGATCCCGACTGCCCAAGGAATCTGCAAATGTCCTGGGTTTTTATTTAAAGCTTGGTGAGTATGTAGGAGCCTGAAATGGAAGTTGCTGCCATCAGAGACCTGGTCTGGTGAGTGAGAGAGATGGTGGAGTGCTGGGAGGTCTGCAGGCTGCCCCCAGCTCTCCTGTTGATCTGCTGCAGCATTGCAGTTTGCATTCTGTGCTGGCTCAGCCTTTCAATGACCTTTTTTTTAAAAACAGGAGGAAATATGAAGGATAGCAGTGATGGCTGAATGGCTCCTTTAATAAGATTTAAATGATTTTAGGTATTTAAGTTTGTAGGATGCTGGCAGTCCTCGTCTGTGGAAGTGGTATATAATATATCTATTTTTATTATAATTCTCTGTTGGAACATGCCACGACAAGAGTGGCATTGAGCCTGGCCAATCTCAACAGGCTTAAACTGTAGGTGAGATGTTCTGAACTTGAATTCAAAGTACAGGCTCTGTGCTCCATCCTAAAGCTAGAGCTCCTTTTTCCCATTGTTCAGCAGCAATTGTGTGCCTGTCTGCCCTCAGCACTGCCTCTGGAAGGCTGCCTTTCCAAAGTGGATAAATATTCATAAATTTAGTACTTTGTTTTATCATTTGAAATTTGCAAGTGTTTTTTTTTCTCGGTAATAACATGATATATTAATGTATATCATGGCTTTGCCTTATGCAGTTCAAAGTACCTTTGTTTGGAAGCCCACTTTTCCTGCTCTTCCCAAGTGCTGTGCTGTCTGTTTGCCTCAAAGAGCTTGTGATTTAGACTCGTGTCTAAGAGACAAATTTAGCTGCAGGATGGTGTTAAAATTACCCTGTCGTGCACCAATCTTCCTGGAACTGAACTGGGTTTATGGTGCTACCTTTAGAGAGAAGATGACAGTTAATAGGATCTTCACATTCTAAAATTTGAATAACTACAATTTAGATTGAAGCACTGAGATATTTAGAAAAATACATCTCTTATAACCTGTGCAAATTTAAGATTAGCATCCAATTAATTAATTTCTTTGCTTGTTGTGTTCACTACTGAAAGGTGTCATCAGTTCTCTGTGACGTGTTCTACATTTTTCAGTTTAGTCTTTGCCTTTTTTCCCCCGTGTGTCCTCTAGTGCTTAGTTTTCTTTGCAAATTTACATAAAAATAAATTCTGAAGGTCCTGAGAGAGGACTGTGAGAAGAATGTCATGTTCCTGAGTGACGGCTTCTTAGGTCTTTGGCTATTGTCATCTTAAAATTGCAGAAAAATATGCTTGTAGTATTGTTACAATCCTGTAGCAGGAGCGTGGTCTTCTCTGCCTTTCTTGAACAGTGTTATGCAGTCATTTACAAGTCTTTTGCCAGAGAATTGTCTTCTTTTTTCTTTTTTTCCAAAGAAGTAGCATTAGATTACTGATTTTTCCATGTCTGTGAAGCGGCCTGTGGTTAAGTAGATCTTAGAATCCCATCATGTTTAAATCATAAGGCCACTGCCTGTGTTAAACTTGCGGGATAGGACTGAAACTTTTCTGAAGTTTAACGGTGTTTGAATTGGATGTTTTAAGTCAAGCACGTCTTTTGTTCCAGGGTTGGGCAGCAGCCAAATTGTGCTATATCTATTTCTACTCCTTCAGTGAATTGCAGGCATTTTCAGCTTTATTTTATTCCTCGGTTGAACACGTTGTATTTTTTGGGTGGGGATAAGGGAAAGAAGAAAAGAATCAGGCTCTGAATGCTCAGGGATCATACAATGGGCTGGACAACACTGCTATTGAGGAATTTCTACTGACTTCAGAGAGGCCCTCAGTAGCTTCCTGGTTTGAACCCTCTGTATCTGGTAGCTGCTGTGAAAAGCTGGATGGTTATTTTTATATTTTTATATATATATTTATCAGTGTGAACAGCAGAGAGCTGTAAGCTGCTGCTGGCCAGACTATAACAGCCATTATTTAGCTTTGAGGAGGGGTATGGCTCTTCTCTTGGGTGATGCTCAGCTGAATCTCTGGAATTTTGTAATTGTGTATAAATAATTGAGTCTATCAGCCTGTAATTAACATGTTGCCTTTTCCCCTACCTGGCTTATAATTTTCTTTAAGAATGTATATCTGTGTTTATTATATTTTATAGGAGAAAAAAGGAAATCAAAGTTTATTGGGAAAAAAAAAGTCAACTTAAGGATAGTCTAAAGATGAAGTGTTCATGTGTAACTCACTCTCTGGATTTCCAGGGTTCTGTTAACAGCCACCTGCTTCAAAAATTGCATTCTGTGAAGGCTGGTTGTTCCCTTACCCTGCTGTGAGGGTGGCAGTGTCTGCTGCTGGAGGGGACCTGCTGCAGTCCTTTGGTTCTGGCCCGAGTTCTGTGATGTTCCTTTGCTGCCTGCCCCAGTGATTATGCAGAGAGCTGCCCTGTGATTCATGAGATCCAGTTTTGCAGTGCCTGGGATGTCATTGGAGCCAGTGCTGTGATTATGACTTTGTGTTAGGACATTATTTCCAAACCCAATTTTTCCTCCTCTTAAAATATTGCCGGTGTATGTTCTTATCCCAGCTGATAGTGAGGATCTGGTTGTGCCGTTAAATTGACACTAAGGTCTACATTTTTGGAGTCAGAGTATTAGATTCTAAAGAGGGAAGTCAGAAGATGATACTGCGAGCTCCTCTTGAGTCCAAACCCCTTGCTGGACAAATTGCACAAGGCTTTGATACGTGGATGTTTCATACTAGTAAGAAAGATTCCCAGAAAGTGAGCTAACACCATAAATAATCAAGAAAATGCCATCACAAAATACTCTATGATCTATTTATGTTCACAAATGTGATTTGATTCGAATTATTTATGATTCTTCTTTTATGCTGTGGCATTCCATAAAAGTAATGAAGCCTTCATAATGTGAGATCTTTCTACAGCTCAGTCCTGACATCTTTGCTGAGGAACGTGCTGAGAATGCCAGATTGTCAGGAGGAACTCCTGGTCTTCAGTGTGGTTAATGATATGGCTCTGTTGTACGTCTGTCTGTCTGTGTTCTGTATGCCTTTCGGAGCAAGGACCAGTTCCACTTCTGTTTTGTAGCTGTCTGCTGCTGCATGTAGTATGAATTAAGGTATGTTCCCACCTTAGAGGGACAAAACAGCTGGACTCTCTTAAAGCAGATGTTGCCAGAGGAAAATGACTGCATACTGTCCTGCCTGGGGTGATGTGCAAGTCTCTTTCCTTTTTAGGAAATAGCTTTATACATCCCCGGAGGCATTCAGAAGCTGTGTGTATGTGGCAGTGGGGGACATGGTTTAGTGGCAGTGTTGGGTTGGACTGGATCATCTTCAAGGGTTTTTTTCCAGTCTCGGTGGCTCTGTGATTGTGTCTGGTCTGTGTGGCTCGGTGAAGCCTCGCGGTGCAACTCCTCTGGCTCGTATGTGTCTGTTATTATAGTTACTCTTAATATTAATTTAGCTCTTTGCTTTTGGAAAAAAAAGCGCCCAAGGGTTGTATGCAACTTTTTTTTTTCAGCTTAGACTTGATGTTGTGAGCAGTGAAAGCTTAGAGAATGCCTGCTTGCTGTAAACCTGCCAATTGGATTGCCTCCCACCAAGCCTGTGGTGGTTTGGGGTCCCCTAATCCAGTGGCAGGGCCACCAAGAAGACTTTCTGTCTGGCCTTGCTCGGTGTATGGGCAGGTGCACCCATGGGGAAAGGTTAGAGGGGGTGGGGTTGGGGACAGCTGGGCAGTTCTTTCCTCTTGCAGAGGTAACTTTAATAGAAACCCAAACCGTTCTCCTTGTCAAAGCTGGTGTATAATGAATATGCATGTATATTCTGGAACTTTCTTACCCATAAATGTGATATTTTTACAAGCAACCTGCACAACCTGCAGGCAAATTCAACGCTGTTAAATTAATTGATGTTTAATGACCAAGTTCCGTTTGGCAGACAGCAGTGTGCTTTAGGTGCCCAGCAGAAAAGGATGGCTTTCTTTGTACTCTGCATTTGTAATGATAGCTTTATCCTGGTAAAAGTCTGTATGTACATACGTACCAATATCTAATATGGGAGTGCTCCTGGATGAGAAGCTCCCCAGGAGCCGGCAGTGCGCGCTGGCAGCCCGGAAAGCCATCCGTATCCTGGGTTGCATCAAAAGAAGTGTGAGCAGCAGGGCCAGGGAGGGGTTTGTGAGACCCCACCTGGAGTCCTGTGTCCAGCTCTGGAGTCCTCAACAGAGAAAGGACATGGAACTGTTGGAACAGGTCCAGCGCAGGGCCACCAAGATGATCAGAGGGATGGAGAACCTCTGCTGTGAGGACAGGCTGAGAGAGCTGGGGCTGATCAGCCTGGAGAAGAGAAGGCTTTGGGGAGACCTTGGAGCAGCCTTCCAGGATCTGAAGGGAGCTCTAGGAGAGCTGGGGAGGGACTTTTGGTCAGGAAGTCTAGTGACAGGACGAGGGGGAATGGTTTTAAATTGGAAGAGGGGAGATTTAGATGATATCTTAGGAAGAAGTTCTTTGGTGTGAGGGTGGTGAGGCACTGGAACAGGTTGCCCAGGGAAGTTGTTGATGCCCCATCCCTGGAAGTGTTTAAGGCCAGGCTGGATGGGGCTTGGAGCAACCTGCTCCAGGGAGAGGTGTCCCTGCCCAGGGCAGGGGGGTTGGAACTGGATGATCTTGAAGGTCCCTTCCAACTCTGACCATTCTGTGATTCTATGTAAAAATAAATGTATTTGTTTCAGGAGATTCATCAGTAATTTTATACTAAGATTATTGTTTTTTTCATTTTCTCTAGAACACATGCATTAATAGCACATACGTGTGAACACGTCTATGTGAATGTCACAAATGAGATGTCTACACAGCAGATTTAGAAACTAATTTAAATTAGTCATAACAAAAAAAAAAGTGAGTAAACGTGTATTTTTTTAAATTAAAAATTAATGGTATTGGGAATATTGAAAAGCAGTATGTACTTTTAAATAAATAGGGATATAAGATGAAAAATGTGCAGCCAGATTTTGCAGATGTCAGGTGTGCAGTTATGTGGAAAAAATGTGGATAGTATCAGCTAATGGGATTGGGATCTGGGGACTCGTTACGCAAGAGAAAGTGGGGATCCCTTATGTAGGAAAGGCTTTGGATGGGCCCGCAGTGCCGGGGGGGGACAATCCCAAATTAGGCACGTCATGGTACACACCTTCACACATGGCAGGCTTTGATTTGGGCTGCTGATCTTTCCTAAGACAAGCTGCTCATGAGTGATGGTGTAAAACTTGTTGCAAAGACTGGCTCAGAGCATTTCAGCTTTATCCTAATAACAACTTTCTGGTTATGATTTTATGGCAAATAAATTTAATGTGCAATTTAGTCTGTAATTATGTGACTACTTGTTATGCTTAAACTGGTGGAGCAGATATAAGGAGAGGTTGTTGAGGAGTCCCCTGGACAAGGTTTGCCTTTAGTCCAAGTCTTCTCCCTGTTTGGGATTTACTCCTTTCCTGTGGCTGGGCTGGACCCAGCCCATGGACCCAGATGGATGGTGACTCCCCAGTTAACACCAGTGGATTTGCTGTCTTGTGGAGCAAGTGAAGGTCTGGGGCTGGTCTTATGTTGAAGATGTAAAGCTACAAAAAAAGGTCTTGGGTTGCTCTCATCTTAGTAGGGTTTGGGATTCTCAGAAAACATCCCAAACCAGTAAAGATCAGGGTTTGGCCTTTTTCAACACTCCCACCCTGCAGAGTGTCCAAGTCCATCGTTAGTGACTGGTTACAACAGCACATGTCAAGCTGTTCCTCAGTTTAGGAAGCAGCTGTAATTCAACACGGGTATGATTGTTTGACTCGTTTTCTGTGAAATTTAGTTGGAATGAAATAAATTCCACTTGGCTTTTCACTAACTGCTCAGGGCAGAAAGTTCCATAATGCTGGAATCCAAAAGTATCTTCTCTTGGCTGAGTAACCCGAGTCTTCGTTTATTTGGGCAATTCTTAATGAAGTCTAGCCAGCCATAAATGAGAATTTTCTCCTGGTTCTTTGTCTCGGAGCTACTTATCCACTCCCTGGGAGCCGGGAGAAGCTGGTGTTAATGAGGGGAAGGCGGCACAGGGCTGTGCTGGATCCGCTCCGCTTTCCCTCAGGGCATTAATTACTTGCTAGGCAGGACTTGCTCTTGCTCAGGGCAAGGTGCTGGCAACGAAGCCTCAGGGTGTGTTTGCACCAGCAATTAGGGCTGCTCTCCCCTCTCAACACCAAGTAACATCACCTTGGCCGCGCTTCTCTGCTGTCCCTCCTCTCTGTGGGAGCAAGGTGGTGGAAGGCTCTACAGGAACACATCCTGCCCCATGTGTTGGTCCCTAGCTGGGAACCGGTGCTGGGTAGGGACACCATTTCTGCTCCTCACTTTCAGAAAGCCCAGTAGGTTCTTCTCCAGGAGCAGCGGAGCAGGGAAGGAACACTGTTGTGGGCCGTGGTGTTGGTGGGAGGCTGTGCTGGTGGGCAACGGCAACCGGTTGGTTTTTCCTCCCATCTTCTCTTCCAGCTTGGAGTCCAGCAATGATGTGTTGGGAGGCAGCAATCCCAGAGATGTTGTTCTGTCTCCTTGCTGATGGGAACCTGTCTCTGATCCATGGGCAACAGGAGGTGGCTGACAGGTTTTTGCTAGTCCAGGGCTAGGGCCAGGGGGACAGTGCCCAGGTACCTGTCCCTGTGCTAAGGGTTTGCGTGGTTGGGCTTCATTCCGCTGCCCTCACCCCAGCTCTGGGGCTGCTGCTGCTTTCTTCAACTTTCAGATTTTGGTGGGTACTGAATCTGAGAGCGACAGTCTCTCAACAGAATCTTGCAAACTGCTCTTTGTCCGTGAAACCAAGGTAAAGGATCTGTGAGAAGGCTCAAAATGCTTTCAGTAGAATTTTAAATGAAAGGTTTTATGGTGACAGTATTCCATGAGAGATTGGAGAATTTACAGTTGGTCTTTTGATTTGAACTTGAAGGTTAAACTATTCGTTTTGGTGGAAAAAAATATAGTCTGATGGAAACAAAACAAGTGTGTTTAACCCCATGAAGTGATTTATTATTATTCTTTGGTGTGAGGGTGGTGAGGCACTGGAACAGGTTGCCCAGAGAAGCTGTGGCTGCCCCATCCCTGGAGGGGTTCAAGGCCAGGCTGGATGGGGCTTGGAGCAACCTGGTGTGGTGGGAGGTGTCCCTGCCCATGGCAGGGGGGTTGGAACTTGACGATCTTGAAGGTCCCTTCCAACTCCGACCATTCTGTAATTCTGTGATTATGAAGATGCATCTGCTTGGCTAAGAGAGAGGGATGGGGATGGAGTGAAGAGGATGCCAAGTCCGTGCCTGCTGGGAGAACAAAAGCTGGGCAGGAATTGCTGCAGGTACAACCAGCGCCTGATGTTAATTTGCAGGAAATTTAATTCTACACAATGCGTCCCTGGCAGAAATCCTGCTCAGATGTTGGAGGAACTGCTCAGGAGCGTGTTTGCCCCTTGGCTCCTGGAGGGAGGGGTGTGCTGTTGTCCTCTCCACAGTTGGGTCCCTGGGGGAGGAAGGCAGAGAACCGACGGGTTATTGCAGTAACGATAACGACAAGGTCGGCAGCCGGATCCGCCGCCTGGCACAATCCAAAGATTGATATCCTAGGGATCTATTTTTAACATGAAACATAAGATAATCTGTCTTGGGCTGTGGAATGTGTTAGGAAAGATTGTAAAATCACAGAGCCCCGTTATCTGTCAAGTTCCTAACAAGAGGGGTCATATTTAATTGATAAACAGATTAATTCCTGCAGAAAATAGCCTTCTCGTTTAATTGTGAAGATTTCAATCAGGCTAAGTACTCCATATGAAAAATACATTCAAAAACTGACTGTCCTTGTACTTGCTTGTCTGTGCTCTCTATTTAGGAAGAACGGTCTTAAATTTTTCTTAACTTGTGAAAATACACCATGCCATGAGTACCCAGGTACAAACAGCCTGTGGTACAGCTGTCATTAGTAGCTTTGTGAACATACATGCTGGATCTGTGAAAGAAGCTATATTTTTACCCAAGTAACTGAGATTTTTTGTCATAAACCCAGTAACTGTAGGGGAAACAGTGAATTCAAAATCATCAGTTCCATGGAAACAGTACATTTACTTAGAAAACTTAAACTTTCTTTCAACAGTGCTCTTCCAAAGACCTGGTACCGTAGTTTTACTGGTTCGTATTTCTTTTCTACACCCTGATTGATTTGTACTTGGTTGGGGCCAGACCCTCTGGAAGGTTAATTCAGGAATTGCAGGTTGCTCTTGTTTTCTCTCCCTGGCTGCTGATGGTTCTGGGGGTGCAGGGAACCAGCAGGAGCAGGATCCTGGGGAGCAAGAATGGGAGGAGAGACAACATCAACGTGCTGTAATCTGGGAAGTTCTGTCTGCCTGGACCTGATCCAGTCCCGTTTCCCTCATTCACGTGACCCCATGGAGGCCACCAAAGCATTTTGGCCCCTGGAGCAGGGTGACTCTTGGTTCCTGTGCCTTTCCCTGCCCTACAACATCAGAAACCAAAGAGCTTCCTTGAAAGAGGGCTCCTGCTTAGTCCAAGTTTCTATAAAACCTTCCTCGTGGTCTGTGCCTGTCTCCATGTGAGAACTAATTTTAAAAATTCACTTTGGGGTTCTGCTAATGTAATTGTCTTTGTTTGTTATGTCTCATTTTCTTGGCTGTTGCTAGAGATCAGGTATAATTTGATGCCTTCATTGGATCTTGCACTGGAGAGAGAGAGTAAGTGATGGGGGTCAGGACTTGAATTTGTCTTTTGCTTAAACTTGTCCTGAAGAATCCAGAGAATGAGCAGCTTTGGAGTTATTAAGCCTGGCTTTGTTAGTTTTCTTCAGACTTGTTTAGTTTTACTTGTTTACAATTAAAGAACCATTTTCCCCAGCTGACATTCAATGTCCTCCTAGAGAAGGAGCATGGTTTGAGTTTGCACCAACCACTTCTTCCCCTCCCTTCTCTATTAAAGCTGCTCCCGCGCTGGGAGCTGAGCTCTGCAGTTTGGGAAATAACTGGGAGCTGATGGAATGTATCGCTGTCGCTTTTCATTCTAATAGTTCATTTTGTTGTCTTTTAAACAGTTGGTTCTATTTCCCTGTTAAAGGTATAGAATTTCCCCAGTGTACCAACTATACTGGGGTAAAGAGCTATTTGAGGGGGCTCAAGAATAAATGGTTTGGTGGTTGGGTTTTTTTTCTGATCTACATGTTAGAGGTATTAACATTAATCCACATCATTCTTTGGTTTTTGACATTAAATTAAAAAAAAAACAAAGCAAAACCAACCCCAAATTTCCTTGTCCAGATTCCCTCTTGAGGAAGCGTATCTGAGAAAAATCTTTGAATAATATTTGGAGTGACTGACAGGAATTCAGATCAATTGCCATAGTGCTGACATTGATTGAGAGCTGTGAAGTGTGGGATGGAGAAAACATATTTGATCAAGATTAATACTTTTTTTTTTCCCCCAATGCTCCTAAGACTTGAATAGATAATTTGTTTCCTATAAAGCTGCTTCCAGAAAACTGAAGAGGAGAATCCTGACTCACTGAAGTTCGTAGGAATTCTGGGCACAAAGGTCTTTGAAGACCTTTAAAACTTTGTAGCTGCGCATCCATCTTCCAGCTGAACCATTGCTGTAGTTCAAGATGCTGAAACCATTACAGAGGAATTGCTTTGTCTTAAAAAAAAATCCCCTTTTCTCATCCTTCTGGAAAAACTGTAAATGCTTTTAAATGACTCATGTCTTTAACTGGAAAACCCACCCCCAGTTTTCCGAAGAGCAGGTCACTGAATCCTTCTGCTGCTTCTGAAGAGAAGGAGCTTCAAAAATTGCAAAAGATACGTTTTGGACTCTGAGTGGGAAATGAAGTTATTTCCTGCCTTTGCTCGGTGCTGGTGAAATGAAATCCCTTGTATTTGACCCGTAGTTGAGAACTTTCAAAGAGTGTGCTCATGTTTGGTGTTATCCAAAAGCAGGTTTGGTCACAGGGTTTTTCTGCAACAGCCGAGGAGTCACAGGATTCTACTTGTGTGAGTCCTGCTTAACATCTACCACCCCCAGCTACTGAAAAAAGTAGTATAAATATAGAAAACATTAATCATATCCCACCTTTCTATCTTTTGATCTCAATATTACTGTTTCTTACAGCAGAAAGCATACACAAACCTTGATAGTAAAATTGACTCTCGATTCTTTGTGCTTTATGGAAACAGGACAGTTTTTGCTGACTGTTGCATGAAAATGCTCAAATCCTGCCGTTATCAGCATTACTCACTGCCAACAAATACCTAATTAAAACCGTGGTGAGCCTTTTTCTTGAAGAGCATTTTGCTACCTGTATTTGTGGACTTCTTGATGTTTGGAAATACTGGCTGCATCCACTGCTCCCAGATACCTGCTTCAGCTTCTGTTCTGCTGTTCACCCCTGGGCTGTCGGGAGCAGCCTGTGGATGGCAAATAACTGATGGAAGTGTTAGATTTGCAGGAGCCCCTGCTGCTCCTCAGCAAACCATGGGCCACGTGTCCCCCAGGAGTTTCAATCTCCTCCTCTGTTAAGGACGGAACGGAGCCAAGCAGGAGAAGGCTGGGGGTTTTTTGTTGTTGCTGCTTTTTGAGAGCTCTGGATTCCTGTCAAACAGAGCCGGCTCGTGGCTGGTGCTGGCAGACAGATTACAGCAATAACACATCCCCGGGAGATAACACTCCGTTATCAGCAGTGGGTTTCCTGAACCCTTGCTGTCAGAGTTGTTCAGTGCTGAATCCAAACCTGCTCAGAAGCTCTGGAATCCCACACGGGTTGGGAATGCTGCTCTGCTGAGACCAGCCTTCTGCTGGTTCCGGGGCTGAAACGCCAGCATCGTGGGCAGAGCGTGCTGTGTAACCTCTGCTCGCTTCTGTTGATTCTTTTTCTTCTTAAATTGTACTCACAGGATCTATAAATTTTTGTGAAGATAGATGCAGATAAGGATTATGATCCCTACAGTTGAGGAGAAAGCTGTGCCTGCAGAATTGGATTCACTCCTCTTGGAGCAGAAGCAGAACAAGGGAAGAGCCCGTCACAAGAAACCACTGTTTACATTTAAAAAAACTTTTTGTTTAAAAAATAGGATGCTTCTGTTTATTTCAGTTGTCCTGAAATCTGTTGTTTTACCGTTGTGTGGGGTTTTTTGTTAAGTTTGAATTCTGAGTTAGCAGCGGCGCTTTGGCTGCTGGGTGCCTTGTTTGTGCCTCCTTGTTCTGCTGCAAATGAAGCCCTGGCTCGCAGCGTTAATACTTCACTGTTAATTGAGTTGACTTGGTTCCTCACAGTGCAAAATTAACAGCTGTGCCACCTCTTTTCTGCAGCCTTAATTGTAGCACGGGGAGGTTGAAAACAAAATAAAGGACATTGGGAAGAAGCGGAGGGGAGCAGCAGCATTCCCAAGAGCTGCTGGGGCAAGGACTCCAGGAGAAGGCTCCGTGGAGAACCCTGCTGATGGGGTCAGCAGGTGCTTCTGGTTCATGGAGAAGAGCTGTGCTCCAGAGGTGGTTCCTGCTGACATACTGGTACCCTGTGTTGTGTTTAACTCTGCAGCAGTGGCTTCACACGTTGTGTGGTTGATGGAACCAGCGAGGGGGCCTGGTGGGGCAGCCTGGGCCAGTTGTCACCATCTCATTAGGGTTCAGCTGCTGTTGGTCACCTTCCCGTGGTGCTCCAGAGGAACAAGAGTCTTCTCTGGGCCTCCAGAGCATGGAGCCCATCGGTGGGGTTCCAGGAGCTGTGGGGGTTTGGTTTCCTGGGTGTGATGCTTGATGAGGAACATGGGATCACCCAGTGTCACCCACCTACAATCCAGAGGGTATTTTTAGCAGCACTGACACGGAATTCTAACTTCACCACGTGGTTTCTGTAACGTGATCGTAGTTAATGGTTGCAAACCAAATTAATTCTCTACTATTTGAGGAAATTAGCCTGCGAGGCCGTGTGCGAAGGGCTGAACACACACCAAATTGTTCTGGTGAACAGAAATTACCTTCTGAAGTCATGTGAACTTGGGATGACTTTTCACTCTTTGTGTAACGAGGGGAAGATGGTTCATTTTTGCTCTTTAAACAGATGCTGCCTTTGAATTGTAACAAGAAGGGGGAAAACAGATAATGATTTCCAGTGAAGTCTAATTTGTTAAAAGGCACAATTAAGCTTTGAGATAAACGATTGAGCTTTTAAAACGCCGAGACTAAAGGAATTAAACTCAATTCTCACCCACCGCTGTCGGGTAGCTTTTTGACTTCTGTAGAAAGGGAGCATTGTGCATTTGAAAAAAATTCCATTCTGGTGGTTGTGTTCTGTCTCAGAAGCTCCACATGTGCAGTCACAGCTATTTTGCATCTATTTTAGGGCAGGTTATCTTATTTGATTCTTCTGAGAAGCTGAGCACGTTGCTATAGCTACTGAGCTCGTGGCTCTGCTGAGGGTTTTTTCATGGGTTTCTAAATGTGATTGTGCAGCAGGGCTGGCGTGGGGTGGGGACACTGCTGCTGATGCCACCTGAGGATCTTTATTTTGATCCTCTTTAATTTCTTTATTTAATTCTGATAGCTACATGGAAACACGCATGTCCCTTTCTAACGGAAATATGTAGAGACAGCAAAGGAAAGAATGAGTTTGCAGGTTTCCCACGCTGGGATTGGGGACAGAAAGCTGTGGTGTCCCGGGTGTGGGTACCTGCTCTCCAAGATGCTGCTGAACATCCCCATGGTTCTGCCAACCATATGCTGGGACTCCGTTCTGGGGAATGACCTGCTTTTCCTGGTGTGCTGCAGCTAAACCAGATGCTCTGGTAAAAAGAACTGTTAGCAGTATATCACAGATATTAGGTACTACAGGTTTTTAACATCTGTAAAGACCACTTTTAAACAACATTTACCTTGTCCTCAAGTTTGCAGAGGCTGCTGCCCACCCCTGAACCTCCCTGCAGCGCTCGATGCCTTCTCTCCAGCTGTGAGCCAGTTGTTGTATGGACTTTACTGATGCCAGGCAGCATTACCAAAAATGTGGGATTGCATTTGTTATGGGGTGAGAGGGCTGGGATTTATCTTTTTCAATCTGAAATCTGGTAGAGGTCAAAGTCCTGTGTGTTCCTTACGACAGGATTGGTGGCTGAAAGGCATCAGGGAGTACAGACATTGGCAAGTTCATCTGCAGAAGCCAAAGCCTTAGTAGAAACCTGTTACAGTGAGTTATAATTATATAGAATACATTAAATATTAGATATCAACGGGTTTTTTTGTCAGGCAGCGGTAGTGGGTGGAGGGAGAATACCCTGTAAGCAGTGCCACCACTGGAAAGGCAGGAGATAAAAGGATGAGCTGGATTTGCAGGGATATTTGGGGATTGAAGGATACAGGTAGGTATCCAGTGAGGTTTCACAAGCCAATGATGTAAATTAGGAGTCTAATGTTAATTGGCAGTTCTGTATTGGGTTTTTTTGGTAAATTCCAGAACCTGGGTATTTGTACCTTTAGGTGCTTTATTACTGTTGTAGATTGTGAATGCCTGAGAAGTTCCTGGGCAGCACTGGGGGATGCAGAAGCCACTCACCAAACCTGTCTGGGATGCAGGGCTTCCCAGCCCCTCGGGACAGTGTGAATTTATTCTTTACACAGGTTTTATTCAGTTAAGATCAGTGTCCTGTTTAGGCTGCGACAGCTAATTCTGTTACCGAATAATTTATTCTGGAGCTCATAACTTTCAGAGAATGATCTAGATGTAGACATTGTGATGCTGTTGGATGATACTTGGTATTCCAAGAATAGGAGGAAACTACCGAAGAGATTAGAAGAGAAAAGAAGTACTGGAGGTTGAAACTGCCAGCTCCTTTGGAGATTGGCTTAAGGACAAGTTCGTAATTACCAAACTGCTGTTACGTTTCTATCATAATTAATCCTTTTCCTGTTGTGGAGAAAAATCCTGACTTCAGGAAGATCTCTCCATGATGAAAGCCCTTCCCTCTGGCTGTATCAGACCAGGGCCAGGGGGTTATTGGTCCCCGGGGAAGGACCTCTTAGGGTTTGGATTTATCTTCAAGAAGGCGTTGCCTACACGCTGGCATATTGTAGATCACAAGGTGTTTATATTTGGATCCTCTGGAAGGAAAATGTCTTGTAAGAACATTATTATTATTCACCCAAGTTACTTTCCCATTCTTTTTAACTCACAAACTTTTCCTCCATGCCACTTTGGTCATAATTTTGGAGAAATTTCCTGCGTTTCCAGTAGGCCGGGAAATGAGTCGCACGCTGATGTTCTGCTGCAACACGCGTGGGACTCCAAATTAGGATGGCTTTTATTTGGAGCTTGTTCTGTGCATGGTCATCATCTATGGCTTCAGTAGCACCCTGCTCGCTGCACAGGCTTCCTAAGGCAAGCTGGGATGTTGGCTTTGTGGCACAGCCAGCTGGGTGGCACTGGTTGCTGTCTGGGACCTTTTCGGAGGGGTTTATGGTGGCACTTGGAGTGGGGCTGCCTGGGTGCAGCTGAGCCTGGGCTTCCACACGGATCCACAGCCACGGCTCTGCAGCTTCTGGGTGGCTTGAGCACTGGCAGAGACTGTCCCCTGGAAAACTGCAGTGATGGGAGGCTCCACGTGTATCTCCATGTTCTTTGGAATTGCTTCTCATTAATTTCTCAGTGGTACAAGTAGATACGGAGTTGATGAGAAGAAAACATTTGCAAGAAGGTAAAATCGGGAGCTTTTTTATATCAGAATTTCCTGCCAATGTCTTTGTAAAATTGGGATGAAGTACAGGTCCGTGCTTCATTGGTGCTACAATATACTTCTACTTGACTCCTCCTGTCATTCTTCCTGGTACTGCACACACCCGTTGTCAGCCTTTGCCATCAGGAGTGCTAGGTCCTACTTGTGGATGGTGGGAACATCCCATCAGTGCTGTCATTGTTGCTGAGATCGGTTGCATTTTGTGACTGGGCAGCAAATATATAATATTTTGAAGGGATCATCCTCTGGGATGTTGTAGGTGATATTTTTTGATTGAAGATCTAGAACTTGGGGGAAGTTCCAGTGGATCTACTGGAAAACAGAGGGGGCTTAGCAAGAATAAAATAATCCCTACAAATCTGCAGTCTTTGTTTTCCACTGTTGACCATAGTTGTCTCTCTTCAAGCCCCGAGTGATTCTCTGCTGCTGACTGTAGAGTATGCCCAGCCACCTTTGCTGTGTTTCAGATAAAATACATATTTTCTGAAGCTCACACAAGAAAATGAGTGTTTTCATAGCAGTAGGTGTAAGCAGAACAGCGACCGTGGTGTTGACTACAGCCTGGGCTTAATAGCAGTGTTTTATCATTTAATTGGTGTGACACTGCTGCCAGGGAAATCTGGTGCTTCCTCTGCCCGTAGCACAGTTTGGATCACCCTTATTGATTCTTTTTTAATTCTTTTTTTCCCCCTCTTCCTGTAACTCAAGCTCTTGTTGCAGTAAAAGCTGATGTGTGACAACCAAAATTATAGCAAGAGAAGCTTCTGGAATCCGCATACCAAGCACATAATTGTTCCTCTGCCTCTCTTGAAATAGTTGCCTCTCTCCAGCTGTAATGATACACCAGAGGAACAAATCAAAACCTGGTCAGCTCAGTACCAGGGTTTTTCTCTTAATCAAAAGAATATATTCCTGCTGCAGAGCCAGTTGCTCGCTCCCAGAAAAGCTGGGAAGTGCTGCCGGTCCCTCGGAAGCGTTTCCCTGCGGGTGGGAGGGTTTGATGGATGTCTGGAGGGAATACCCTCTGCCGTGGGGTTGTGTGTCACAGGGCTCTGAGGAGCTGGGGAGCTGTGGGATGTTTAGATGTGTCGAGGAGAGAAAAAGGAAGGGCAAAGGGAGTCTCTGCTGCTGGAAGCAGAGCGTTGAGGCAAGATGTGGGTGCGATTTGTCTCGTGTTTTTCCTGTCGTCTCAGTACATCCTGGCTGTTGCCTCTTGGGACTTTTACCAAGCTGTCTTCTTCCTATCCCCGTAAGTCATTAGTGGCTTAGGACAGAGCATCCTTTAGAGCCTCAGTGGGCTTAGCTGCAATTTCCATCACTGTTCCAATGGGATAATTGGCTGCTTCCTCCTGGTGTCATTGCCAGACTCCGTAGGTGTCGTTGCCTTTCCTCCTTCACCAGTTTGAGGGTTCTGCCATCCTAAAGGCAAATGGTTCCAAGGGCTCCGGCACGGTCTGCTGGCCGTTCAGATCTCATGGGGTCTCTGTTGGGCGTCTAAGTTTCCTCTGGTGTAGTTTAAAAAGGGATTTCAGCTCCCTTTGATATGTACTGCTATTACACTTGTCCCAGAGCACCTGAAGCTTGAGGTGCCTCTCAGTTGAGCTCAACTACCCCAGAACATTATTCATGTCCAAAAGAAAATCTGATTTTAATGGAAAATTGTATAACTGAGAAAGAATAAATCAGACAAACTGATTCTGTAGCTAATGGACACTCAGGTGCCATGGGATAGCTAAGGTTGTCAGTGGCAGTGATGGTGTTGTGGTGTAACACGGGTCCTGATCATGGGCTGTGGTGCATTCTCTGCTGGTCAAGAGGTCACCAGCTCTGTTTGCCCCTGTTTGTGTAGGTCTGCAACAGACAAATGGAAATGGAAGTGATTGTGCTTGGGAGGATTAAAGAATTGCTTATTTGAAAGTGTGAAGTCACCACAAGGGTGATTGAAGGTTGTGAAATAGTGGAGCGTTCAGGGGACGTTCTGCAGCGAGAGGCTGTCAGAGCAGTTTCCTTCATCACTGTAACCATCCCCATGAGGTGGAATGAATTGATACGGGAGCTTAATGAACAATATTGTACGTGTGGGTGGGTGTATCCATTGCATCAAGGCCTACAGCCAAATCAAAACAAGAGCGAGGTATGTTCAGTCCTCACCTTTCATGCAGCACTGGCTGAAATCAACAGTGAGAACAAGCGTTTTTATTTTCCATCAGAGTTCAGGGTGATGTTTAATTCATGTTCGGATCCTTCAACCTTTAAATTTTCTTGTTTCATTACAATACTTCTTAAACAGACTTAATAAAAACCTCAATTCCCATGATTACCCCTTCAGAGATGTCACAGTGCATCCCAGCTGCGGAAGAAGTTCTGCATAGCATTAATTAGGCACTCCAAAGATAAAGAAAGCACTTGACTTTTTTTCTAGATCCACACTTTGGGTTACGATTTGGGCAGCTTTGGCTCTGGGTGGAGCTGCCCTACAGATGTCTGACGGACAGACAGCAGTGGAAATTGAACTGGAATGTGTTATTTGGGCACTGTAACTGCAAAAATACACTGTGGAAATACATACTGTGCTTTGGGACATGCAAATGGATTTCATTGAAGTTAATTACTTATTGGTGGATTAGTTAAAGGGTATTGGGAAGGGCTCCTCCTGCTTGCCGTGGAGGGTGAGTTAATTTGGGATGATCAGCTCGGACTCTGTGTAGCCCAGGTATGGAATTAACGGTGCTGAAACTGCTTTTGAGCTCATTTTCCCTTGCCATAGCTGGATTTAAAATAAAGCTTCACGCTGCTGAAGAGCAGGTGGAGCTCTTTCTGTCTCTTGAAGAGCTCCGTGTTTGTGCTAATTCTCAGCACAAATGCTCACAGCCTGTGCGTGGAGAGGATGGGGAGAGGGGTGGAGGGGAGCCTGGCAGCCTCCACGGGGCTTCTCTCCATGGGCTCAGATTTGGGTGCTGAGCAGCAGAAGACAGTGATGTTTGTGAGATGAACGGGGTGAAAAAGTACATCTGGGTTTGGTGGTGGAGACTGTATGTGTGGAGCGACAGAGTAAAACAAGTTACACCCGAATTTTTACACTGAAGTCAGTCTTCAACTTAGCAGCCACACTGAGATCTTGGAGCCAAAACCCACCAAAGGGATGAGGTGCAGGAATTTTCAGTGGCTCCAGATGAATTGCTAACACGTTTGACCTCCTGAAGATTCAGAGGAATAAAGCCTAAAGGTGTGGGTTCTTTTTTGAAGGCTCTGGGAACCAGAGTGTGTTTTGTCTTAGAACCACTGAATAATTGATGTTGGAAGGGACTTTTGGAGGTCATCTGGTCCAGCCCCTGCCTGAAGCAATCTCTTTAAACCTTTTATGACACCTTTGTAAGGCTGGGCTTACGTGAGTAGTTTGGAGCTGTGGTGGGTTTGACTCGGTCATCAACCGTAGACCGTGACCCTTTTAGTTTGAGATAAACAGAATAAATCCACCATCCCACACTGCCCGTGGTGAGTGTACGGAGCCAACTGTGGGATGTTTGGTGGTGAGAGACAGAGGGGGCAGCTGGTGTACTGGTTGCTGTGGGTGTAAACTGGGATCCCTGCCCTGCAGATGGACCGGGCAGGGGCTGGGGCTTTGCGGGACAGAGCTTCCAGTGGGAAGTTCCAGGTCACACACACACACATGAGNTGCCCATGGCAGGGGTGTTGGAACTTGATGATCTCTAAGGTCCCTTTCAACTCTGACCATTCTATGATTCTATGATTCAAAAACAGCAAGTAGAACCGTGGCAGACTGGTGTGCTGAAACAATTCGGAGTTTTTCATGGCATGGTAGCTGAAAAGTGTTATCAATGTTTTAGAAAGATCTTACCTGTCAGAGATAATTTCCTCCATCAGCTGTGCAGCGACCTGGTTCATTCAGTCTCCAAAAGTACCATCGCCTTCTTCTTCTGCCCCAGCAGGAGGTGGGATCAGAAATAGGGTTTGATTGGAAAAATCAGTGAGCACAAAACTGCAGAACGGGATGTGCTCCTGCTTGTAGGATGCCTGTGGCCATCCTGATGCCTTAAACACCCCCTTTCCACATTTCAGGTATTCTTCTCTGCTTTCATAATGGCCAATGTGCTTTGGCTGGGCATTGGGTTGCCCTTGACCTCTTCCATGCAGGGAGACTCATCTCCTCCAGGGTATCCATAACTTAGGCAAAGGCAGAAAAGGAAACTAATGGCACTTTTAGCTGATTATCTTTGCTTAGTGCCGCTGTCACTATGTTGTTTATAGGCACAGGTCAGATAGATGGTCCCGTATACGCTCGTTCCCGTTCTGTAACTGATGGATAATGCATCTGTTTCCTCTAAATTGCTGTGCCAAGATGAGAAGGCGAGCAGCTAAATAACGGGAGCCGAGGATAAGCACTCAGCCCTCGCCAGGGTAATCAATCTCGCAGACTCAATAGGAGGCACCCCACGGAAATAGCAGGGAAGAAGCTGAAAAGAAGTGGGATGATTTCTTTAGTGTAAACGTGGTTTCATGTCACTTTATTTCCATGACTCACTCTATCTAATATAAACAATGAAAGACAGAGGAGGGCTGGCTTTCCGAGGGCGGAATCGAATATGAATAAATTTAACAAGGATTTGAGCTGCAGAGAACTCTAGTGGAACTTTTGGGGGTTACGTCTGACACTTCTGGCAGTATGTAAATAGTTCAGGCCTTTTACCCAGCAATGCTGGCAAAAGTTAAAAAAGAAAGTAAGAAGGTAATTTTAAACCTCTGTCCCACTGTACGTAGTTCTTATTTTATGCTATTCCTGGGACAAGCTAAACACCTTTTGGAGCAAACAATGAAGGTAAGCTGTATCCCCAGGTAGAGGCAGTAGCAAGCAGGAGGGAGAATGGAGGAGTAAGCAGTAAAAAGCAGGAGTAAGCAGCTTTATTTTCAAAGAACAGTCAGGTCCTGCTCAGCACAGTTGTGGTGCTGCTGCTCCGTCTCTCCCGCTGCCTGCTGAAAGTGAGGAATTCCACACTGAGCCCATCCTCTCTGTGCCCGGGGGCCTCAGAGGGGACTGGGAGCAGCTGGAGCCTGGCATGGGAGAAAAAAGGGAAATTTGGGCAGACCTTTTCCGAGGAACCTGCTAGAGGAAAATCGAGCTGTGATGCCAGTTGCAATCAGGTCTTTGTGGCCGCAAATTAAACTGAAAAAAAGTCAGCTCCTGTTACAAAGAATATAAAGTGCACAATATTTCTGGTTCTGTTTTGCAGTTGTCTGGGTGTGGATGTGTGCCAGCAGCCAGAGGAGCAATCCTCTACAGAGTATCNCTGGACCTGTTCCAACAGTTCCATGTCCTTTCTCTGTTGAGGACTCCAGAGCTGGACATAGGACTCCAGGTGGGGTCTCAGGAGCACAGAGCAGAGGGGGAGAATCACCATGTACAGAGCACTGTCGTTTATTTGTCTTGCACATTGTGTATTGGATTTGGTTTTATTTATCTGCACGTACTGCTTCAGTCCCATGAAGGTGCATTTTGCAGGTTTATCTGAGCAGGGTGGAAGGGCAGGTCTGTCCGTGTCTTCTCCAGTTTCTCACCTCCCCATTGTTTGGTGGGAGAGGGCTCTGCAGCCAGAGCTGCTTGTGCCTGCAGGACTCCAGCACTGCGGGCAGCTGCTTCTGAGTAATTCCTCTTTACATTCCGCTCGAAAATCCCACCGGGTGCCTGCTCAGCAGCGCTTTAACTCCTGAATATTGAAACCAGCAGGTAGGGAGAGAATGGAATATTTTAAACAGCAGAGGAGCCACTTGATGCAGCCTGTCAGATCTGGTGCTCCATACGATGTGATGGAGGGAGAAGCTCTTTGAGAGTCACTTTGGGGACCACTGCTTGTGGAGGAGCCATGAGGACTTCCAGGATCTGTGAAGGCTTGGAAACAGGAGTGGCTCCGGATGCTGGGAAAAAGGGGAACACAAAGCCTTGGTAGCTCTGCTTTGAAGACAAGATGGATGTCATTCTAAATCAAAAAATTTGGCTGAAATGAGAGACGTTTATCCAAAGGCAGACATTTATGGGTAAAGCACCTTATTTTAGTGCCTGTCTGCTGCGCCGTGCGGAGATCCTGATGGGGAATGTCCATCCCCTGAGTCAGTTCTTGGCTGGGACACGCTTCAGTTTGTTGCCTTCTGAGGTTGTTGTAGCAAAGTGTGACTTTCAGCAGGAAAAGAAAAATGGGATAGGAACTGCGTGAGCATTTAGAATAGCTTTGTGGAGGTCAAGAAAGCAGAAAGAAGGGTGATTCTGGGCTAAAATGCGATGGTTTCTTGTCAAGTCACTGGATTAATGCTTTACTGGCAAGCAGGCATGTGTGCCTGTCTGGGAAGAGCGGAATGGGTTGCGGCCCAGAAACAGGATTTTTGAGCAAGGTTTTTTTTTTCTTTTTCTTGGATGGAAGAAACAGCTGAGTAGGAACTTTTCTCTGAAGTCAAAAGAGGCCACCTTTGACATGAGGTCTCTGCGGAGAAGAGTGCAGAGTGTGGTAGAGAAAATAACAGGGGAATGTTTTTTCAGGGGTCTGTTTCTTTTCCTTAGGAGGGCTGTTGAAATAGGAAACCTCCCGGAGCACAGCACAAAGCAAATCCAACCTGGTTGTGTCACCGATACTCTTCTCAAACGCCTTTCCCAGCTGTCTAACAAACAGGGAAAGAAATGTTAATTCCACCAGTAAGGTTGTTTTCTTGCCATGGTTCATTTCTTTGCGTGTTTAATTCACTCTGAACCTTAAAATAGCTTTCTGGGGTTTGTCTTGGTGCTCTCTTGTTGCTCGATTTGCTTTTGAATTGATTCACCAGCTTTCCCTTGTGTGGGGAGATCTGTTGGAGGTGAGTGGGTTGTGTCCCCTCCTCTCTCCTGAGCAGCCTTCCTCCCTCTCCTTCCTCTCCAAAGCTCGTTTCATGCGACCCCGAGCTCATCAGCTGGGTTTTCAGGGGTCCAAATGTAGGGATTCCTTACCGGGAGCTGGGAAGCGATACTGGGATACAGTTGGCCTCTATGACTAATCGGTCAGATGAAGAATTTGGGCTGCAGGATAGCAGCGCCTTCATGCTTGATTGATGCTAACAGCAGCCCAGTGACTTACTGCCCTCGCTGCTTGCATCCCCCGCGCCGTCGGGGAGGATTTCTAGCACAGGACAATGGATTTGTCCTGGATTGTAGCGCCTGACATCAAAACCAAAAGAAAAGCAGGTCAAAACGGATGATTCCCTGAATGTTCTTAGAAGAGCAGGAGTGGAAGAGCCTGGAACTGATGCTTTCTCATCCCCGTCCTGCATCCTGCCCACCAAACGGGGTGCCCTGGGCTCAACACGGTGTCAGGAACCACTCTTATTCCAAATGACCTTTACAGTGGAGCTGGGTTTCCTTTGGCAAATTTCCCGGAGCGCGGGCAGGGCCGGTGCCTCTGGCTAATGGAAGTTATTCTCCTTGAGCCAGGGCTTATGGAGCTGGCACTGTACATAGGCACAGAATATATGGAGGGAAATAAAATACCTTGTATGGAACCTGTAAGGAGGGAGGGAAAGATACATTTGTATTAAGCAAGCTTCTCTTAATTTCTTTTGGTTTACAAGCTCTCAGAAACTCCTCCTGGCTGTGGGTTTGGGGGTTTTTGTGTGTCTGGTGATGGAAAGGCACCACTCTATCCAGAGCCATGGATCATACCCTTGTACTGAAAAACGAGTTGAGGCGGAGAACTTTCTCTTGCAAAGAGAAAGATGGAGATTTTCCTGGATGAAATCAAAATCTGTTTATGAATCTCAGGGGAGCAATTCCACTCTCCTGTTTTACAGGGGAGAAAGGAGCCGGGAATATGGATGTTTCTCACACATACACGTAGTCATACGTTTTATGGGCGCTATGAACTTCTCAGGTGTCAGGTGTAAGCAGATTGATCGTGTTCCGTGTCATTGCAGAAACTGAGCTGTATTTTTTTGTCTTTTTAAATATATTTGTGGCCACTGCTCTCATTGCACCTACTAAAACAAGCAAAAGACACCCAAAGCAATATCTATCGATTGGATACTTGATTTAGATCGATGTAGCTGTTGTTTAGAGCAGAAATCCACTGAGTGCTTTAACTAATAATTCAGTAGCTTCTGTAATCAGACTTCAGTTGCAGGTTGAGATATGTGCTCTGATTTATTGTCTGTACAAAGAGATTGCCTGGGCTGTAAATACCCGGCGATGCTTTCTGTCCAGGATTTGAGCTCTGTGTTTGACTTAGTGCCCGAGGAAGAAGCATTAAGCTGCAGCACTGATTTTGATTTGAAGTTAAATGCTGAAAACTCAATGTGAAGTTGTCAACGGCAGGGGGCTGCTTTTGTGAAGGGCTAAATAAGAAGCTTTCAAATCTTTTAGCACTGACAAACTAAATGACCTCAGCAAATGATTATGCTTTTGCTCCATCACTGACTCATCAATAGTTGTTTTCCTTTCTGGGGCCATTATTCATAACAAAGGGATTTCAGTATGAAAGAGAACTTTACCTTTTACAATTAGCCTTCTCTTCCTGCTTGCTTCATTCCTCGCGGCCACGGGCTGAACCGCAGAAACACAATTACAGTATTGAATGGCTGGAATTTATGAGACAATTTGGGTTTGGGAAGTGAATGTGTCATTGGCGATGTAGGGATCTGTGTGAATGGCTGGAAACCAGATCCCAGAAGGAGAGACAGCCCTTCCCAAGGTTCTGCTAGCTGGAGGATTGCTGGTTGTGCTCCAGGGCTGTCCTCTGCCAGTGGTTTCTCCTTCTCAAGGGCTTACCTTTGGAGTTCCAGCCCACGCCAGCTGAGCACCCAATGCATCACAGGAATGAAAGTGTGTGCTCACCTGCAGCTGACTCTGATAACCTTGTGATGCTGCTGTAAAGCTGCAAATTCTCCTGGACCTTAAAATGTACCAGAGTGCATCTCTTAAGCCGTTACGTTAACATTCTGTGTTTATGTATGTGCATTCCTTAAAAGATGCAAAGTTGGAAAAATAAGGAGTCTACAGGGTTGGCTCCGAAATGCATCTGCAGCGTCTATTTATAAACGAGGTTTGAGGTGAGGAACTTGGCTTATGCTGTGCCAGGGGTGCCCAGTTGAGGGATTACGTGGTTATAGAATCATAGAATGGTCAGAGTTGGAAGGGACCTTCAAGATCACCCAGTTCCAACCCCCCTGCCATGGGCAGGGACACCTCTCCCTACAGCAGGTTGCTCCAAGCCCCATCCAGCCTGGCCTTGAGCACTTCCAGGGATGGGGCATCAACAACTTCCCTGGGCAACCTGTTCCAGTGCCTCACCACCCTCACAGGAAAGAATTTCTTCCTGATATCTCATCTAAATCTCCCCTCTTCCAATTTAAAACCATTCCCCCTCGTCCTGTCACTAGACTCCCTGACCAAGAGTCCCTCCCCAGCTCTCCTGTAGGCTTCCTTCAGATCCTGGAAGGCTGCTCTCAGGTCTCCCCGGAGCCTTCTCTTCTCCAAAAGAGATCCCTAGTTATCCTAGAGTTACCCTGCATCTGGCAGAGCTTCACATCTGTATATTCAGTATAATGTGTGTGCAGTGTTTGTCTGGGTCAGTGCTACTCAGTGGTGTGGCGTGGGGGGAAAAATTCCCAGATTTCATGCCTGGCTGGAGCAGGGGATGTTCTGTGCCTGTGACCGACCACCAGGAAGATGGAATTTTAAGCCGTTTTGTCCATTGCGAGCAATTACAACATCTGCTTAATACTGATTTTGGTTTTTTAAATATTTTTCAGGGCAGGCATGTCTGACAGACTGCTCTGACTGGCAAATTAATTTTCCTTTAGTCTTTTGTGGTTGACTTGGTCTTCTGGGGCTATAAATCACAGCAATTGATGTTCAGCTTGTCGTGCCCAGGCTTTTGGCTCTGATGAGCGTTTCAGCTGTAGAGCTCTGCGCCAACGGGGAGCAGATGAGAAAAGAAACATGTTGTCATTTTCATTTTTCCTTGGAGAAAATAAGCTGGGGAAGGGATTGTGATCCTCCAGGGACCTGGGGAGATGGACAGGTGGTACAGAACCTGAGAACAAGCTGGAACAGGACACCTGCTCTAACCAGAATGTTACTGAGTTGGTTCTGGTGCTCAATGGAGAGTAAAGGGAGGGAACAGGGATGCAGAACAGGAATCGTGCTGGTGGGAAGAAGCAGTAACGCTTCAAAAACTCCGAATGAAGCGTTATTTTGTGTAAGAGTGGGACTTGCTATTTGTCAAGTGTTCCAGCATCTGCCGGAAACCAGTTCGTGTCCCCCTGGTCTGAGAGCATCGTGTCCCTCTGCAGGAGTGGATTCATTTCCCATTTGCCTTTACTCGCTGTAATTCCATATGGGGAAATGTGCAGGCATGGGCAATGTCCTTGGGACAACACGGAAAGGATGTGGGAGAGGGGAAATAAGAGGGACTATAGAAAGCTTGAGCTTGCGTGAGATCTGGGCAGGAACTGTGATAGGTAGGAGTCACGGCTCTTTGCAGTTCCTGCACCTGAGGGAGGAAAATACAGTCTTAAAATATTACAGAGCAGGTCAAACAATAAATAGATTATTTTTTTTCTGTTATACTTACAATGTGTGTTTCATATTTTGCCCATTTCCCTTGTACTTGCAGTTGTAGAGATCTTTGCAAGTCTTTGCTTGGATCTCTTTGCTGAAGTCTCCACTTTAATCTTCAGAGCGATCTTGGAAACCCTCAAGGCCACTCCTGCCTGCCTGGGCCTGCCCCAGGAGGTTCTCCCGTGTCTCACTCCCTGACCTCAGCAGAGGTACTGCTTCTGGCTGTTAAGACTTCGTTAGCAGATGAGAGTGGACTTGCACCACTTTTGGCACTGGAAAGCATTTCATCCAGCAGCGTGATCAGGGGGAGACACAAACGCATCTGTCCTTTGTCAGAGGGTTTCCCGTCCTCTCTTTCTTCTAGGAGGTGCATTATTGTCTCAAAGTCCTGTATTTCCCGAGGCAGTTTGATCTCTTTGCCTGAAGGATTTCTTAGCAGAGACAGGACATTCACTTTTTGTATCAGGTAGCGCTTATCTATCTGTATCAATTTCTCTTTTCTTACCATCAGTCTATTTCTATCCCATAATCAGGACCTATTTTTAATATCCAGAATTCAACCAGCTCTGGACTTGATGAGGTACATGAGCCATAAGATACACTCATCATATGTGACTTGTTAATGTTACAAAACTTGCCTTTCCAAATATGTTATTAATTTTTACTCAGTGTTTCTGTAAACATCCTCATGGGGAAGATGTCTGAATCCTTAAACAAGTGGAAACGGCATGAAAACTACTGAGAATGGTTAAATTGCACAGAGTCCCAATAAATAGAGTCCCATCAAATATTTGGAGGCAATTACTCTAAACCTGCTGTAATGATGGGGGTAAAAAGCACGATACAAGTTCTGCTGGCACTCTCCAAGCCCGTTTCTCAAACAGTTTTACCCAGATTTACTGGGCTGCTTGGTGGAACCTGCTCCAAGGCACCGATCGATGAAACCTCTGCTGTTCCATATTAAACAGTGTCCCTTCTGTCCTCACCCGCTTCTGCTTCTCTGTCTGCTGCTGAGGGGCAGAATTTTGTAGGGAAAGATGGCAGTGTGAGTTTTGTGGCTAAATTTGAGCCAAATGGGTGCTGAATTAAAGAACAGAAAATATCTGAGCTGGTTCCTTAGCAGGGTGGGGTATGGACCTCAGGCAGTAATGCCCATCTTAACTAAAATTGCTAAAACCAAGACATTGTTTTCCATTCTGGGTTTTTTTCCCCTCTATCTTGGTCCTTGGGTGGACGTTCTGATCACAAAGACTGACATCTGTGATTGTCCTGTGTGTACTCTAAGGCCAGACCTATTTAAAAATGCCAGGTTATTTGGAGTTACAGGTGTTTGTTGTATTTCCTACAACACTGTTCAGTGTACAGGGATGTTTAATAGAAAAGTAATAATAAAAATCCTCTAGTAACATGCCTTACTACTCACACAGGGACTAGTGTTCCCTCCCCAGGGCAGGGAGTTGGCACCCTGGAATATCTCTGGGTCTGCCAGGGGGTGGTGGGGGGCACCAGGGGGACACGAGCCCCCCTGCCCTACGCTGTGGGGTAACACTGGAGCTGCAGTGATTTCGGGCATGAGCCCAGCAGAAGGTTTGGTGTTCTTCCAGTTTCTAGGGTAGGCTGCTTGCTCTTGGGGGCTGGCATCCCTCGTGGCAGCCTGCCCCCAGAATGTTAAGCGACCACCATAAAAGATGAAGATGGAGCACCTCTCCTATGAGGACAGGCTGAGAGAGCTGGGGCTGTTCAGCCTGGAGAAGAGAAGGCTCCGGGGAGACCTGAGAGCAGCCTTCCAGGATCTGAAGGGAGCTCCAGGAGAGCTGGAGAGGGACTCTTGGTCAGGAAGTCTAGTGACAGGACGAGGGGAAATGGTTTTAAATTGGAAGAGGGGAGATTTAGATGAGATCTTAGGAAGAAATTCTTTGCTGTGAGGGTGGTGAGGCACTGGAACAGGTTGCCCCGAGGAGCTGTGGCTGCCCCATCCCTGGAGGGGGTCGAGGCCAGGCTGGATGGGGCTTGGAGCAACCTGCTCTAGGGAGAGGTGTCCCTGCCCATGGCAGGGGTGTTGGAACTCGATGATCTCTAAGGTCCCTTCCAACTCTGACCATTCTGTGATTCTATGATTCTAAGATGAGGCAGCGAGAGGTTTTAATCTTGATCCTGCTCTGCTGTAACAGGGTTCCCAGCGGCTCTAATCTCGTTTGTGTTGTGTGGGGTTAATGGCTTGGCAGGTACAGGGATATTAATAAATAATTCTTAATTATAAGGTATATTGGATTGCTGAAAGAGGAGATAATACCTCTTTCTGACAGTGTTGTGGGTAGTACAGCGAGCCTCCCAGATGAAAAGGGATAAAATAATAATTTGCACAGTCAGATGTTTTGAAGCCACGGGGGCAGGTAACGAGGTTTGAACATCATCGATTCGGCCGCAAGCGGAACCGGGGCCCAGCCCCTGAGATCAGCAAAATCACCTGCTGGGCTCTCAATTAAACCTCTCCAGTAAACAAGCCAAACAAGTGAAATTCCTCTTTCAGCTTTCACTGCCTGCCTCTCTGGCAGGAGCTTAGTCACCACTAGACAATTCCAGGGGCTTAGTAGTATTTGGGGGCTTTGTATCTTCAAAGCACTGTCTATCAAAGAAGATTTCGTAAGGACTGTTGCATTACATTTCTGAATCACTCCAATTTTAGAGAGTCAGAATAAGCAGCAAGAGAAGTTTTAAATCATGTGCAACAAAACAGAACAGAAGTTCATAGTTTTCAAAGATTTGCCTGTTTGGATCACTTTAGCTTGGACACTGCCTGAGACAGACCTAAAACCTAGGGCAAGGCTGGGATTCTGGACTGAATAAACAGGAGATTTAACACACATGTGAATTTTAAAATTAATTTATTAGTTTAAATTAATTAATTAAATTAATCTCTAAAAATTTAAATTGTTATTGAATGCCCCCCAAAAGTGCCAGGTGAATTTTAAGGTGATTTTTTGTTGTTGTTGTTGTTTGGGGTTTTTTGTAACAGCTCTGCCTCCCAGTCCTGGACCAGCGCTGCGTTTGGGTCTTGGAGACAGGGATTTCTAGCCACTGTGTCAGTTTTTGAAGGTACCATAAAGGCTAGGGCTTGAGATCCAAACTTCATCTCTCTCTGTCAACTTAAACAAACGTGGTTGTTCTGTATTTACCGAAGCAGAAGGACTCAAGTAGCTCAGTGTGGAGGCATCTGGAGTTCTGCCCATGGTGAAGCCTGCAGGGATGCGTTTGGGAAGTGGTTTTTATTGCCTTAGGGAGGTCCCAGGTGATGCCTGGGATCGCAGTGCACCAGTTTGTTTCTTGTCCTGGAGAACATCAGAGCAAACTGCTGGTTGCAGGCAAACCAGACGGCTTTAGAAGACCCATCTGAAGTGCAAAATGCTGTAAAGCCTAAGACTCTGCTTGTAAAAAAATAAATAGAAATAAAAAGTATCTTTAGATTACATCACGTGAAAATGTAGGACCATATGGCTTAGCTCTGTTTAGCATGTGGTGGTGGGATGCAGGAGGCATAAACCCCAAGGATGCTCTACCAGTCTCTCCATGAGAAAACTGGTGTGCTGTGGTAGATGAAATTAGGCAGAAGACTAACACCTTCCGTCCCCAAGCGTTGGGAAGCATCCCCCAAATGTGTCATTGGCACCGCGTTGGGCAGCTTGTTGTCCCCTGCCTTCCCTCCTGGAGGAGATCTCATGGGGAGATCCCATGGCCAGGGCTGGGATGGCAAAGCACCGTGAGGACTTGAGAGAACTCTTCTCCGCAGCGTCTGGGCCATGGGAGAGCGGTTTCTGCTGGAGCAGAACATCTGGATCCGTTATCCTGGAGAGAAGCCTCCGTTCCTCTGTGGATCACGTCACCCGGGAAGGCACCACGTCGGTTTCTCTCTGTCTGTGCTTTCCCTTGGCACCAGCCATGAGAGAGTAGAAGCCCGGAGTGCTGGAATAGCTGGAATATTTAAGTCCTGCACTCCAGTGGACTTGCACCCGCCTTGAATTTGTTCCAGCATCTCCATATTTTTAGCTGTTGGAGCATGAAATTTCACACCGCCCAGACCGTGGCCTCAGGGCAGCAGCTCTCGTGTGGCCGGTTTCCCCGGCTCCAGCAGGACCCTTGGCATGAGTACGGGGTGCCATTCTGCACCCATTCTTTCCTCCTTATTTAATAAAAGGCCTTAACTGCCATAGCTTTGTTCTTCAGAGTGAGTTTTGACACGGTCTGCACGGTTATTTATAAATTTGGAGTGCAAAGGGGAATAGTTCCCCACGTAATGAGAAGCTTCGCTGGTACCCGCCGTCCTGGGCAGTTTGTGTGTTAATAAAGAGGAGAAATGGGAGTCCAAGGGCTGCTGAGGGTGAGTGATTCCCAGTAAATTGGTATAATAAACTGAAAGGAAAACACAGCACTTAGAGTGACGTTTTTAGCTTTGCTCCTGTGTTTCTGGATAAAAGAGGATTTTTTTAATGATCTGATTTCTTTCTCGATTGGGCTCAGAAGAGCAGTTTTACACAGAGAAGGAATAATGGGGAGGTTACGCAATTTTGCAGTAGATGTAAGAACTTGGTAGAGCTGTGGCAGGGAATGGATTTTCAGGGCTGTGGCTGGGTAACTGATATTATTGGATATGCTTGAAGATGAACACCATGCCCGCTTTACCTCCTTTGATTTAACTGCATCCTCTTTAATGAGCAGAGATTCACTTGGGGATATTTTTCTCTAAATCATGAAAAAGTATCCTCTAACCCCTACAATTAGTTTAATTATTTCTACTTAACCAAGAGTTTAAAAAGTCCCACGGTTTCAGATACAGCTTGAAGGTTTGGGTTGCTTGGGTTTTACTCCAGGAGAGAGATGGTTCCTTCTGGATGGTTCCTTCTGGAGCAGCTGCCGTGGTGATGTCGTGGTGATCGCTGCTACGAGGTCAAGTGCAAGGTCCTGCTCTTGGGCTACAACAACCCCAGGCATCGCTACAGGCAGAAAAGGACCTGGGGGTTCTGGTTGACAAGTGGCTGAATATGAGCCTAGGTGGCCAAGAAGGCCAGTGGCATCCTGGCTTGTAGAAGAAATAGTGTGACCAGCAGAAGTAGAGAGGGGATTGTCCCCCCCGTACTGGTGAGACCACACCTTGGGTGTTGTGTCTGGTTCTGGGCACCTCAACACAAGAGAGATCTGGAAGGGCTGGAGCGAGGGCAGAGGAGGCAACGGAGCTGGGGAAGGGCCTGGAGAATAAATCTGATGAAGAATGATTGAAGGAGCTGGGATTGTTTAGTTTGAGGATGAGGAAGCTGAGGGGACTCGTCACTGTCTACAACTACTTGAAAGGACATTGTAGACAGGTTGGTACCTTCTCACAGGTAATTAGCAATGGAACAAGAGGGAATGGCTTCAAGCTGCAGCAGGGTAGGTTTAGGCTGAACATAGGGAAAGAATTTTTCACAGAAAGAGTGGTCAGACACTGGAATGGGCTGCCCAGGGAGGTGGTGGAGTCCCCATCCCTGAATGTGTTTAAGAGTGGTTGAGATGTGGTGTTGGAGGATATGGAGTAGGGAAGAACTTTGTAGAGTGGACTTGATGGTTGGACTCAATGATCCCATGGGTCTTTTCCAGCCTGAATGGTTCTGTGATTCCATCTAACCCTTGTGTGCATGTTGGGCATGCACAAAGAGGGTTGTTTTTACTAAAATTTACTGCAGAATAGTTGTATAACACCAGTTAGGGGTGGTTTATCAGCAGAGGGGACATGGCACAGCTGACTGGGTTGTGATGAGCAGCACAACGGGTTGTTTCCATAGAGGCACTCGTGGTGAGTTTATTTGTGCTGCAGCTTGATGTTGAGGTGGGAATGAAACTGCTCTGTCACTTCGCTTAAAGAACGGTTAAACCTCAGCCCAAAGAAGCCCAAAGGCACACTGTGCCCCCCAGCCCAGCCCACGCCTGTTCCCGTGCTGATGGGGGCTTTGATCCCCTTGGCTTTTGCTGCTTTACGTTGTTCTGATGAACAAAAGTCTTCATCCCCTTCTTCTCTTTCCAGTTTCCCAGCTTTAGCCTGGGTAGGTTTCTGCAGTCTCATTCTTTTATAGCCAATGAAGGTTGTCTCATTTTGCAGCCATTGAGCTGGTGTGATCTTTCTCATTTCTGCCATATGAAAAATCATTGGAGTTAGTGTGTAAATTAAAAAGAACATCATATACATTGAAGTGAAGTAGCTGAGTTTAATGATACGTAGAAGCTGCATGAAGGAATCTGTTCCTCTCCTAAAATCATGTAAGATACTGCAGTGCCATTATAATTTGAAGAAGACTCACCAGCCTGTGTGAGGCTCTGTTTATCTGCCACATTTGGGCTAAAATTGAAGGAGTTGAGGTGAGTGTGGTCGTTGAGCCAGTGCCTGTGGCCGGGCTGGTAACCCTGTGGGTCCCTGGGAGCTCACATGCACCCAAACTGTGGGTAGCAAGGACTGGAGTTACTGAATTTTCACAAAAGCTCTGAAAATGACTTCAAAGGTGTTTGAACACACCCGTTTGTGTGTGCAGGAAACGATAAATGCATGTGGAAATATGTGCTCTTGTCTCCAGATTTGAGTTTTAATGGAATTTTTTCAGTTCCCTTTTGAGCTGCCCCGTTCTGAAGACTCAGCATGGTGATCAAAGAGCAGCAATGTGGATAGGAAAGTAAAAAATTACTTCTCATCCCATGTTTTGCTGTGCATTTTACCTTGGATCCATGGTGGGGTGTCTCCGACAGCAAATACTGCTGATAACTTCACTTCCCTTGGGAAACACATTGAAGTCTCAAGTTGAAAACTATCTGTACGTGTGAAATATTTACACTATGATGTTAATGGTGGCATTTCATGAAGTTCTTACTGAGGAACGGAATTGCAAAAATGGATTCTGCTTTTTGTATGTCCAGCATACTTGTTTTTTCAACATCAAACAGTATCTGGAGTTTTCATAGAGATTTGAAACTTTGGAATTGAAGGAGGTGGTGCGGATGGTGAGGAAGACTGGGATAAGGGGTCGAGTGAGTTAATTATCTTTCCAAATCGTCCATTTGGAATGTGGGAAGATGTTAGATCACATTACTTGGTCTTTTTGCTTCTGGCATAACTGACTGATAGATTTCAGAAGGAGGTTAAAGGGGGTTAATTTATTTCACGCTTTCAGTTCAGTGATGCTGGAGCCTGGAGATGCTCTTTGCTGCTCTACACGCTCATCTCTCTCAGGCTTTCTTCTTTCTTTTCCTTAACCTGGTGGGAGAGGGGTGGATGCCACCCTTTTGACACGTGTGAGTAAAAGTTAACTTGCACATTCTTCAGATTCCTCTCCTCAGTCTTTCACTCGGGTGCAGTTCAGAAATGAAGATGTACACGGAAATGCTGGAATTCTGTGTTTGTGGTATCTCCGTTGCATCTGGTCGGAGTGAGCCAAAGTATTTCATAGAATCATAGAATTCTGGAGGTTGGGAGGGACCTTTCAGATCATCTAGTCCAACCATCAGCCTAACTCTGATAAAAACCAACAACCCACCACTAAACTCTGTCTCTCAGCACTGTGTCAACCCGGCTTTTAAATCCCTCCAGGGGTGGTGCCTCAACCCCTTCCCTGGGCAGCCCATTCCAAGGTTTAAGAACCCTTTCCGTGGAAACATTATTCCTGATCTCCAACCTGAACTTCCCTTGGTGCAACTTGAGGCTGTTTCTTCTTGCTCCATCGCCTGTGACTTGGGAGAAGAGACCAACCCCCCCTGGCTACACCCTCCTTTCAGGGAGCTGTAGAGAGCCAGAAGGTCTCCCCTCAGGCTCCTCTTTTCCAGGCTGAACACCCCCAGCTCCCTCAGCCTCTCCTCACAAGGGTTACTCTCCAGACTGTCTCTGGAAGAGCATCATTTTGTCATTACAGATATTAAGGACATTAAATTCTGGATTGACCCAGTTAGACCTAATTAGTCATGTTGGAAGGTGGACACAAGCATGGGAGTCTTACAGAATGGAAGTCTACCCTACAGCATCCTGCCAGCTTAAATACAATCAGAATAATACATGTTTTCTATGAAGAATTGAAGTATGGAATTCATTTAAAGCCTTGGCAGAGCTGTGTGTCCAGCAGCACGGCCATTCCCGTGATTCCATTCAGGGTGACACACACAAACCGGGCACCTTCATTAAATTCCAGCAATAAAACTTTTGTTCCAGCATCCAAGTTCATCATCTGACCCTTCATCGGAACAGCTCTGTGTTTCCATGGCAATGGGATGGGTTTATGATCGACACACATACAATTAAAACCTGCCCTTCCATGCTGTAAATCCCGGGGATGAGGTGGAAGCTCCTTCCTCCTGTTCTTAAAAGTCCTTTCCATGGAAAAGCTGTGAGATCGGGACTTCCACCAGCAGGAGCGTCACGCTGTGTAGGTCTCAATGCCAGCGAGGAATATTAGGATTTATTGTGGCCTCAGCCTTAGATTTTGATCCCACCTAAATGTGAACTTTATTGTCTTATCGATTTGAACCTCGCTGGGCTTGGTGGTTTGTTTTAATTAACATCTAGAGGGAAATTATGTAGCTCTTGGACAATCTAATTTCCCTTTGCCTTCCTATAGAGCTGTGGGTGGTTAACAGCTGGAGAGGCTGTCAGGGGTTTTAGTAATGAGGCTGTGCATACACCAACTCTAAGAAAATACATTAGCTTTACCAAAATTTACCCAAATTTATGGGCATTTCTGTAGACAATTCAATTTTACTTATAAAATTCACTTTATAGTATTAAAACTCTGGTAGTATCAATCAAAGTGTGTTAATAGGAGGGTTTGAGAGCAGAGTACATCTGCTTCTGTGCTTTCTTCTCGTGTCTGGGTGGCCTCTGGCCACGGGGACAACTCCGTCTCCCTGTCTGAGGGACCAGAAAAGTGAGACTTAGATGAGACCTGGAGGGAACAGCAGCTTGTGTTATTTTATCATGGAAGTGTACGAGCACTACATGAGCAACTTAATATATAGAAGTTTTGCATGTTTTTATTTTCCAGCCTACTCTGGGTGATCACATTTTTTTGACATGAAGCAAAATATGATTTGTTGGTTCATTACAATTATTCTAGCAGGTCGCAGACAAGTATATTTTTGTGTGATTTGTTGAGGCTGCTGTGGTGTCATTAGATCCGATACTGTATTTATAGGATCCATTTCATTCCAGTAAATTTGGAGATCTGAGAGGCGCCTACGGCCTGTAGCACTTGTGACTGGACATCAAAATCTCTCGCTGGTTCCTGTGGTGCTGGGATGAAGTTTGGTTGTGTTCTTTTTCCTAATAAATAACCAGTCGAGCTGAGGTTTTCTGAGGCCGATGTTTTTGGCTTTTGCTGCATTTCCAGTGCTGTAGAAACTGGAATATGTGACTGAATCCTTCAGGAGGAATCAGAGGGAGGAGAAACCCAACCTCTGCCCAGGATGGTCACCCGCCATGGTTGTGGTTCCTTATCTGCTCCCTTTAATAGGCAGGGATCAGATTAAAACAGCAGATGTGCAGCCGAATTCCGTCCCTTCAATCTGAAGATTATAAATATTTAAGATGCAAATAAGTCTCGTGTGGCAGAGATCCTGCCTCTGCCTGTTTCACGGCGAGCTCTGCTCATCACTTTTATCCCCCTCGGTGCCGGTTAAGGGGACAGAGCCCGGGCTGGCACAACTAGAATGCCACCTGCCAGTTTTTTCCCTGCGCTCTTTTGGAGAAGAGAAGGCTCTGGGGAGACCTGAGAGTAGCCTTCCAGGATCTGAAGGGAGCTCCAGGAGAGCTGGAGAGGGACTCTTGGTCAGGAAGTCTAGTGACAGGACAAGGGGGAATGGTTTTAAATTGGAAGAGGGAAGATTTAGATGAGATATTAGGAAGAAGTTCTTTCCTGTGAGGGTGGTGAGGCACTGGAACAGGTTGCCCAGGGAAGCTGTTGATGCCCCATCCCTGGAAGTGTTTAAGGCCAGGCTGGATGGGGCTTGGAGCAACCTGCTGTAGGGAGAGGTGTCCCTGCCCAGGGCAGGGGTGTTGGAACTTGATGATCTTGAAGGTCCCTTCCAACTCTGACCATTCTATGATTCTATCTCCAGAGGTAAGAAATGCAGTGGCTGGGACTCCCTGAGGTCAGGCTGTCCCTGGGCTACATTAACCATTCCCTGTCATTGCCAAATCTCTGCTGATCTGGCTCTGCAGGTTTTAAAAAACTGCTGAAATAAGTCTGCGGTGATTTAACCTAGATTAAAAAAAATGATCTGGAACTTTATTTACAATCATGAGCTGGAAGCTTTGTCTCCAGCATGACTCTGTCCCCAGCAGCTGCTGTTACTCCCCTTGTCCCCTATTGCTGGCTCTGGTGGCCCAGCTGTTCTCCCCAGCCCACCAGGAGCTCACTGGGAATGCCACAGGACCACTTTATTCTTATTCATTCAAGATTACATTTTATTATAAACTTTTGGAAGATCACCTTTGCCTCCCCTTTAAAATGAATAAATGGATCCTGTTTCTGTAACACACCTGAGGTGACTTTGGTTGCCCCATGAAGAGCTGTCGTGTTCAATCGGGGTACCCTTAGTGTACTGGAAAACAAAAGCAGGTGATTCATCAGCTAAATTAAATTAAACTACGTATTAGCATATAATAATACAAAATTCCTTTTCAAAATTTGCATAAAAGTTGATCAAGTGCTGCGTTTTAATTTAATTGGGTGTGATAAACTCTTATGCCTATCAGGCTGTAAAATTCAGAATTACCTTTTTTTATAAAAGGTGTTCAGCTACAGTTTTATTGCTACGTAAATTCTGGAAACGATGCTGTTGGGGAAGCCTCCCTTCTCAGACTGATCCCTGCACTGCCCGGTTCTGCTCCCGCTCCCTTTTCCATCCCTGGATCCCAGTGTTTGGAAGGAGAAACATTCGGGAAGTGGTACTAGCAGCCACCAGCAGGCTCTCGATAGGAAGATTATTACGTATTAACTGTAAGGAGTTAGAAATGTATAATTCATGGCTATTTGGTGGATTTTGCAAATCTCCCCGTTGTGTACAGTTGCTAATCTGTGTGACATGATGGAAAACAAATCTCGGGAATACTGTCATTTGGGTCTGTGGCAATCAGGGAGCCGCAGTTTTAATGCAACTTCTCTGTCTGATGTTTAGGAGAAAATCCTAGGCCTGTATTAAAAACATTAAACTGTCTGGGCTTCTTATAAATATTAATTTACCAAACACACGAATGTCTGTGACGTTTCCTTCAGTGGAAAGGATTAGCTTTAATTTTACTTGCTTGTATCACAGCACATCAAAGCCAGTCACCCTGCCCTGCCTTTTGTACTTCTTACATTTCATAAATTTTCTTTTAACGTGCCATGTCTCTGTCAATAAACACAGGCAGGCAGTCGAGGAAATGGGTGAATCTGCTTTGCCAAAGTGAGGGCATCGTTTCCTTGATGGCTGGTTGATGTCAGTGTGATGACCTGGGGGATGGTTTTTAGGGGCAGCTGGGCATTTTGGGGCTGGATGTTTTAAAAAACTGCTGTTCTTACCTGCAACATGGCTGTGTATTGATGCAGGGGCTGTTTGCTTCTTCTCCAATATTTATATTAAAGTGTATTGGCAGTGGCTGCCGTTGCCCAGGACACCCTTGTGGGAAGGGGATGGAGCTCCCCGGGCGTTTTGCCACCACCTCTGCCCCAGCGCTGCCTGTCGCTCTGTCCCCCGCCTTAGTGCTGGCTTTGTGTTAACACGCCCATTTACATGATAATTAAGAAGGAGTGGGAGTCTATAAGGGAACTGGATGCTCATAACTAACACAAAAATAAAGCTGTTTCACAGAATCGCAGAATTGTCACGGTTAGAAAGAACTACTGAGATCGCTGAGTCCAACCATGCACAAGAAATTCCCCAAATCAACCACCAAAACCCAAAAATAAACCACACAACCCACTCCCTACAATCTTGGCCTCTAGAGCATGGCCCAAGGTGCCACATCGACACCTTTCTGAAATACCTCCAGGGATGGAAGGTACTGGTGATGGAGCAGCATCAGAACGTGTCCCTAAACTTTCCTGTAGCCCAACGAGCTGCTCACATTCTCATCACGTTAGAAAAAAGTTTAATAACTCATTATGTTCACTGGAGTGGGAGAAGAGGAAGGTGGTGGCTGGGATGCAATTGTGGAACGTGCTGAATGACGAGAGATTGTTTGTTGAGAAATGCTCTACTTTCCCATGATTTTTGCAGTGTCAGTGTCTTGATGTTCTGTTAAGTTCCTTGCTCTGAAAATATTTGTCTTAATTAGTTATTATAGCTAGAGACTAATTGTCTGCTTTCGGGTTTTTTTAGTCGTTTATTGGCGAGCAAACATAAAGGCGCTCGGCACCTCTGAGAGTGTGGCTGGGGTAATTAGTTACAGGTGAAAGATAACGAGAGATTGGAAAAGGCCTCACAGGTTTTTCTCTACCTTCCTCATCTGAGAGCTGTAACACACTCGATTAAAACCAGCCATGAAATGTGTCACAGGAATGGAGCAGCATTTTGGTGATGAAGTGCAGGTGGTGAGTTATTTCCCCTCTCCCAGGTGGCACCAATTCTGGACCATTCTGGTCCCATTCTTGGCAACCACTCATGGGACAAGGTGGAGCAGAGCCTGGTCTGTGAGAGGGGATGCCCAGGGGGGCTTTGATTGCTCTCCTTGCTCCTACTCGCCCACCTCTTCCATGGGGTGGGTGGTTGTGTTGGCGATGTGGCTTCCCCCAGACCTGCTTTCCCCATCTCATCACTAGACTTTCTGGTTGCACAAGGTATTGAACATTCTCATGAAAAATTCTGCTGAAAGAATGAAATGAACCATTTAAACTTCTACTTTAAAGACAAGTAACTTTGTCTTAATGATCAACACTGAATGTCAGACTATACAAATGTCATTATCACTAGAAGACGACCAGTAATAGCATGGGGGTTTCTTTCCTGAAGTACCTCATGATATTTTATATATATATGTATATATGTTTTTATGAGATCTTATGAAATAGGAAAATGCTGCTTTTTCCCAGATTATATGGTAGAAAAAGGTTAGGTGTCCTACAACTGTACACGAAAGCTATAGTGGATCTAGGGCTTGCCCAGGGTGTCCCACCTCATGACAAAGACCTTCAGTTGCTTCTCTTCTTTGCTCTCAATCAACTTAAAAAAACCCACCAACAAAACAGGTGGAAAAGGAGGAAGAAAAAATCAAGCAAAATGTTTTTTCAGTAGGTTTTTTTTTCTGCTCCAGGTGACACTAAACATATATCATGAATTATTTCTGGCTTAAAAATGAGGAATATTTTAATAAAATTAGCCTACTTAGAGGAGGTGCTCATTTTCTTGTTATGGGAGCAAAGCTAAAAGAAATTAGGCTTCAAAGAAACCCTCATCATCCATCAGAGATGTGTAATCTGGGTTTAGCACCTGTGTGATTGCAGGGAGTGTGAAGGGCTGAGGTGGTTTTGCTCACTGAACACTAAATTCTTGGACCTTGCTGTCCCACATCGCAGACTGGCCATGGAAGGGTGGTGGCATCTCTGGGGCCAACTTCAGCCTGAGTGGAACCCATCTGCTGGAATCACCCACTCCAGATGCTGTTGATGTCAAAAACAGGAGGAGGCTGGGGATGGGAGATGTGAGATCCTTGTTACACCTGAACGAGAGATTTCTAGGGTAAAAAAATGCTGTAATGGGAACAGCACATGGAACTCAAACAAAAAGTGGGATGTTGAAAACCATGGGGTTGTGTCTGCTGGGTTCCAAAGGTGGATGTCTTCCTGCCCCTATTTCTCCGATTCCCTGCCGCTGGAAGAAGAAAGGTCAGATGGGATGAGGTGTGTTTGTGTAGCCACAGCTGACATTTTTAGAGTCACTGGGTGGTATTTAAACCTGGATGAGGGAAATGCTGTGGTGTCTGCTTAAGAAGAAAACAGTTTGGGCTTTTAAATCTATGAGTCAATAGGGAGTTAAATATATAAATAGGGTTACATTCTAAGTTTGGAAATGTTTGCTGTATGTGCACTGGGGTGGTGCTGGGGCAGGAACCAGGAGGATGGGAAGAGCTGGTTGCCCAAACAGGCTCCTCCTACGGACCTGGCTTTCTGTGCTCCAGTTCTGGGGGATTTTGTTGGGATTTCAGGGGATGGGGCAGTAGGTGGCTGAAGTAACACTTTTTTGCAGATCAACATGGCTTGGGAAGGGAAGAGAGGCCAAGGGGAGATACGACTAGTAGATTCCTGCTCTATTATGTAAACACTATCAATTATTTAGAAATAATTCCCTCTTCCAAATTCCCCAGGATGGAATAAAAATGTCTTTTTTTGTTTCTTTCTTTCTCTGGCAGAGTTTTCCTCGAACCAAGGGAGAATTTCGATCTTAAAGCCACTACAAGAAAGGGACACTATACAAGGTACTGTGTTGCACTGAGGCTCTGGAGTATTTGGCTGCTTTGTCATCGTGTGTTGTCTGAAATCATTGTCCTTTTATTCTCTTAAATGATCTTTACATCTCTCAGATGTTGTGGGCTATTGAAGGCCTACTGAAATTTGTTTTAGAACAGTGGCAGAGTGGTTGAGGGGCAGAAAGAAGGAAATACCCGTGATAAACCTGGAACCTGTGGAACTGGGGCAGGAACCTGCCTGGTTCTGTGCTGTGATGAGAGCTGAGGTAGCTGTGAGGGCCAAACTCGAGGGTTAGCTGAGGAGAACAGGGATGACCATCTTCTTTCTTGTGACTGGCACCATCTCTGGTCCATGTCTCTCTTCTTCTACCATGGAAACCCTTGTTGAGTTTTGTTCTACCCCTGATGACTGTCTCCTTCCCTGCTGACTCTCTCAGCTTCTCCTGAGATGACCATCAGCCCAGGGCTCTGCTGGCTTCCAGGAGGACCACGAGCATTCTCAGCTGCTGCCAGCTCACCTCAGTGCTCTGCTGTGGTGTGTTAGACCTGGGGGTTTGGTGGTGGGTGATGGCATCAAATATTGAAGTGTTCTGTTGTTTGTTTTCCTGACACATGACTCCCTTCTGTGTGCTGCTTTATTTTTCTCAGTGTAGGTGGGTTATAATTTTAGCCAAGCATTCTTCAAAAATCATCCTCTGAATTATAAGTATCGTGTTACCGATTTTTACAAAGTTCTTTCCCTTTTTATTTGACTATTTTTAAGCATTGTCCCTTTTATGTATGTCTCATACCCACTGAAAGTGTATATAACCCCTCTAAAGTTGTGAAGCTGTTAGTAGGAAGGATTCTCAGCACAGTTCACAGTGTATTTACTGTCTGAATTGTTTGCTCCTTACCTCTGTTACTCATGGAGCCTTAATGGAATGAGTTAAAAGTGTTTATTTTAGCTGGAATACATTCTTACTTGCTCAGTGCAGGATTTGCATTTTGATTTTTTTTCCCCCCAATAGAGGGAATTTGTTTTAAACATCTGAAGTGGGTAAACTTGAAGCAAAATCATTCTTTTTCACACTCGGCACAGGAGAATGGTTGTTAAAAAGGGATGTTGGATGAGGAAGTTGGCTCTTGGAGCAGATCTTCAGTGATCTGAAAGAAATATTTCTGCTTTCAAATAACTGTAATTAGGCACTAGTGGTAAGTGCATCCCTGGAAAGGAGAAATGTTATTGATGGGTGATATAAGCTACAAAAAGCATTAAGATTTAGTCAAAGACACACAAGCAGCCTCAGAAGGGATGAGGTCAGTGTCTGTCTGCAGCTGCCTGGAGGAAAATGACCTGGCCAGAGCACAGTTGAATCCAAAACTTTCCCCAATTCCAACTGATTTTCATGCCTGATTTTCAGCAGTTTACCCATGGTGAAACTCAGAGCAGGTTTTATGGGCAGGAGAGAGGGACAGGGACCAGGGCAGCCCTGGAGACCCTGGGAGACCCTGGTTCTGGAACTGAAGCTCTAGTTTCAGGCTCTAGCTCTTCTCGCTGGTTTTCCTGAAAGATAGATTCAGCCTGAAGGAAGGAAACCAAGGAAAACTGCAGCCCAAATCTTTAAATTTTGATGGAGCTACAAGCCAATGGCTAAAAAGCTCTTGTAATAAAGATCTGGATTGTAGTTGTGGAAATTGCTGCTTGCGGTGGTGTAATAAATATGATTTTGGATAAAGGTATGAATCTAACATTTCACAAACTGAGCCTAACCCTGTGTTTCTGCTTCATGCAAGTGAAGATCTTAAATGAGTGAGGACCACTGGAGTCTGGACTGGTCAATGGGGTGACTGTGGCACCTGGATTGACCTGGTGACAGGAACAGGATGGGTCCTGACCATGATTCTCTGTGGGTTCTTTTGGCTGCCAGCGTGACCCCGGAGAAGCCAATACTCTTGGCTGATAGAACAGAAGGTGCTTCTGGGTGATAAAGATTGTGAGGACCGAGCCGTGTGTCTTCCAGAGCAGAGCTGGGGTCTGTTGGAAGCCCCTCCAGATGTGGTTCCTGCCCCCCAGGACAGCAGCCATGCTCTGGAGCAAAGGGTCTCTGCCGTGTCACAGACTGTCCCCTCAGCAGCAGAGGGACGCTCCGTGCCAAAATCCATGGCAGGGAATGATGAGTCCCTCTGAGAGTGTCATTAAAATGGATCGGGCCTTCCTGCCTTTATATGTTTATGCATGAACCGGGTGATTATTCCAGACATCAGATGAGCTAAATGCTTTCCTTTTGCTCAGATATTATTTATTAGTGCTCAAACACGTGTTTGCCTTGTAATGCTAAAAGGCTGCAGCGTTAATCAGCGCAGACTTGGATCGCATCCTAAACTTCCAAGAGTGAGATGAACTTGGGTTGCATTGGGAATGTTCGGATGCTGAGCAGTGAAGGGTTTGACTTTGAACCTGCGGAGCTGCAGCAAGCAGAGCTCCAGTCTGGTCTAACAGAGCAGGTTTACTGGGTGCCTTGGCTTCCAGATTTAGCGTGGTGGAAAAAAATGACTTGATTTAGAATGAGACAGATGTTTCTGGAGAGCATTAGAGCTCGTGGGGCTCGTTCTGGTCCTTCCCTCCTTTTGTGTTGCTTTAATCTCCCCTTCCTTGATGCCGTTCCCGGTTTCAAGCGGCGCGAGGTCGAAATCTGGTTGGTTTTAATGAGAGCGGTTGAAATGAGGGAGAGTAATGTGGTGGGGGTGGCTGGTAAGCAGCTAATAAAACTAATCTGATTTAGTAGCTGCAAGAATTAAACATGAATATTGATGTTTTTTTTCTTTCCTGTTTATACCGATGTTTTCAGCTCCTGGTGGAGCAATAGAGCAGCCACACAACCCACTCGGTCTGGCTGAGAGAGGTAAATAAGACACATGTTGAGGAAAAGAGGCGAGGACAGGGGGGGTGTTTGCTTTTTTCCTCCTGAAAGGAGTAAGAAAACCATAGGGAAGATGCTTCTTCAGAACAGGGAGGGATTTTCCCTGGCAGCACCAGTTTATTTATTGGTGCATAAAATGCTCTGGGAGATGTTGAGTATGTGATTCAGATGGGTTAAAAAATCTGTTTCCTTTTGACGCGTTTATTTGCATTAATCTTAAAAGTAGTAATTGGAAATGCCCTCATAAACCTTGAGACTGGAACCCTAGAATTAAAAACCATCCGTTATTACCCCGGGATGTAGCGATGCAGTTTTATTAGCCTTTCTCCTGCTGTAATCTACGGATCTCATTTAGCTGCACAGAGCCCTGTTCTTCTGAAACATAAAAGGAAGGAAATCTATCAATAGCCTGAAATCAAATTATCTCTCTGTGTTAATCTACATGTAAAACACCCGAGCCTGATTCTTTAGAGGGAAATAGTTTTACTGATAAGCAAAGCTGGCCTCTGTGCTGCGGGTACAAGAATTAAGTGGATTTTTGTAATTTTTTGTGTGTCTGCAGAGTGCTATTTATAGCATCAATTAACTCCTCATGGTTGGGATAAATCATCTGACACATCTGTTGCTGAGCTCAGCCACGCGCTGCTTGGTGGGGTCACGCTTGGATTGTTTCCCTCTCCTCTCAAACTCCGGGGTGAAAGGATGATTTCCCAACCTAACTCTGATAAAAAAACCAGTTCTCAGCTGTAGCTCTCCCACGCAGCTTCAGACTGGTAACTCTCAGTGGGTTTCTCTTCATACAGAAGCCCTTTTACCAACCTCAAAACATTTAGAGGCCAAGAAAAATGAGGATAGTTGGGTGTAAGCAGGGGATTGGAACTAGATGATCCTCAAGGTCCCATCCAACCCATCCCAACCCAACCCAACCCATTCCATTCCATGGTGATGTTCAGTGAAATCTTTTAAGTATTCATGGTAGTAACTGCATCAGGTTGTAAGAGTTTGTTCATGTGGTCACCTTGTTTGTGGCCAAATTGGATTGTGCATTGATGAAGCCAAGCTTTAAACCACTTGAGGAAGAAGTGGGGACTGTGGTTATGAACTGTGCTGCTTTTCATCTTTAGGGTTTTTTTTTTCTCATTGGAACAGCCCTGCTGTAAGAATGGAGGCATTGATTTTTGGTGGCTCTGCGTGCAAGGCAACCTCCTCAGGGAGGGAGGATTCCTGCTGAAAACGAAATGAGACCCCGTCCAGCCACACAACCCCGTGCAGATGACAGCTCCTTGGTGGTTGATGTGATGCCTGATGCTATCTGGTGGTCACACAGGCTGCTTGAGAGGGTTTTTCCTAGCTGCTTGGAAGGAGGTGTTCTAGTAAAATGGTTACAGCGGATTTTTCTATTCAATAGGAGTTTGCCCAGATTGTCTGTTTCTGCCCCCGGAGCGGCTGGTGATGTCGGGGAGAACCAGATTGGGGTCAAAGGGAGGAGGGAAGGCTGGTGGATAGAGCTTCTGCTGGAAGCAGCTGGGAGAATGCTCGGGAGCCTGAATATGCATGGACCACAAAGGGCCCACAAAGCACCATCCCTTTTTAAGCAGAATTCCTTATTGATTGCACTGGGGGAGACCTGCCAAAAATCAATGATGTGCAGCAGCTGCACGTTCTGGGGTGTTACAGCCACTGGCCCGTGGGCTAATCAAACTGGGAGCGAGCAAGTCTGGAATGTTCCGAGGCCAAAGGAAAGGTATCAGAGCTCTGAGAAGCAGCAAATCTACTGTTCTGATTCCAAAGAGGTAGCAATAGCGTGGCCTTGTTCGTTCTAGCTTTAACTTCCAAGTTGCATTTTATTTCTATCGAAAAGCAAAAAAATTAAAAAGGAAAATATAAAAGTTTCTGGGGATGTGTGAACTTAGGGCTGTCCCTGCAGCAGGAGCAAATGGAACTGCTGGAAACATCAAAATATTCTGAATTTTTCCATGGGATTTGTGCCTGTCCTTCAGCTCAGCTGCTTATTTCAGACTTGCTTCTTCATGTGGGGCAGGAGGGGAGGGCTCTCCTCCAAGTGGCACCCGGCTGAAGGAGAGAAATAGAGATGCACAACTGGGCTAAAACATTTACTTTAAAAATCACCCTTGTAAGAATATTTCAGTTTGAAATTGAATGCATTCCTGAATAATTTCTGCTGTTGCGCATGTCGTTGGAAAGGTGTCCTGTATCGCTCTAATTTCTTTTCCTTTCCATTTCGGAGTATGCTACAGCATTCAAAATGTATCTTATTAGGGAAATAGAGCTTCGGTCTAATTAAAGTTCTGTAGGCACGCTGCTGTCACCCTGAAAACACCATGTGAAATTTTGGAAGGAAAACCTGAGGAATTCCTCGTAGCAAACTGCTGGCATGCGGGATCGTCACCGAAGGGGAGCCGTGGGAGGGTGACTGTTGTCACTTAAACTGGTTCCTCCACAGGAGAGGTTCTATGAGAGATAAGAAAGTTCTGCAGTCTTTTTGGCCGTATATTTTGTAGGTTAATACAAATTATTTCAGCACTTTAAACTAAGAGGGTGGTGAAAGCCTTGGTGTGGAGGTGGCTGGGAGCCACCAGCTGCAATGGGAGATGCTGCGGTGCCGCTGCCCAAACCCAGCTCCTGGTATTGACAGTCTGCAAATTTACCTGCAGAATGTATTTACTTCTACAAAACAATTCCTGCTGGATGACTGGATGAAATTTCCTACTGATGGGAAACCTCAGGTATTGGGTGCTTGGTCCTCAGCATCCACAGCCCCTTCTGGGGAGTTTTCCTCTTGGCGTTTCCTCCACCCTTGTTCCTTCCCTGGTTGCAGCCTTGTTTCACAGGCTGCTTCTGTCCAAAGGAACAAAACAGAAAAAAGCCCCAACCAGCCTGGTTTTTTGTTTCTTTTGACACCAGCACAGTATGTCTGTCTGTGCCTACCAGAGAACTATATTGAAATAGCTTTCTTTGTGAACTCCTCATTGCTATTCATCGCTGGAGATCGTCACGTAAGGGTCAAATTAGAACTCAGTCAACCAGAGCAGCAGCGCGAGGAGCCAGGCTCCAGATAGATTTCACCATTAGGTCTGAGAAGCAGTTTATTTGGAATTTGTGATGTGCCATGTATATATTTATTTTATTTTATTTCCCAAAGAGTTGCTCTTTGCTCTGTAGAAACTAAATTATGCTTAATTTATTCCCTCTGGTCATTTACTTGAGAATTAGTCTCTCTCTCCCGCTGCCTCCTGCCTTTCATCTTTGGGTATATCTTTGCCTGGTTTTGTTCTATCTAGGAAGTTTTGGGCATGGAATTTACTTCTGTTAGTTTAAGAAAAACGAGTCTTCTGGCGTGATGGTTCCATGCCCTTCGAGGTTGGATCTATGCAAAGACAGGATCGTGTTTCTGGTGATTTGGCTGAAACAGAAGAAACTGTGTTTGTGCTGGCTTCGGAAAGGCAGCCAGTACCTGGTCAGGCGTGAAACCTGCTGGGGCAAAGCGACTCTCTGAAAATGTTCTAAACCCTTTGTACCAGCAAAGTGGGTTTGTCCTGGCTCTGGGCTTCGTGCTGCATGGTTTCAGCCTTTCTGATGTGGCAGCAGTTTCCAGCGGGACCTTCTGCTTTGCAGAGCCCTGCCTTTGCCAAAGGGATTCCCTTCCCTACGGTCCCCAGCAGAAACAGGTATGAAATTTGCAGTTGCTGACCCAGAGAAGCTTTGGTGCTAAATGTTTTAAGGCAAAAGAGATTAGAGATTTACAGAGCTATGCAGAGGACCTGAGATAATCCCCAAAGTTCCTTGCACTTGGGTTTCGTGGAGGAGAAGCTCACAGACGGGTAGAAGAAGGGTGAAGCCGTGAAGCAGCTGTGGGGCGAAGTATTTATTCTCATTTCTGAGAGTGTCACCTTTTGTTTCTGTGTTTTTAAAATGTTTGGTTACAACATGCAGTTTTGTAGCGTTCAAAATCCTCGTTCCAGTCCAGAGTTTCCCCTGGTTTAGGACATTATCAGGAACTCTCAGAGGAACGCATGAGTGTTGATCACTGATAAGGAATCAGATTAACCGCTTTGGGTTTTTTCCACAAGGATTGGCTTTCTTAGGGTTGGCTTCTCTGAATATTGTCTCTTCTTCACAGAATTGTCAGGGTGGGAAAGGACCTCTGAGATCACTGAGTCCAACCATACATGCACAAAACCCCCCTACTTCCTCCAAGTTAGGAGGAAAACAGTATGATAACTAATTTATTGGATGTAGCAAGGAGAACCTGGGGGTTGACTGTCCAGAAGAGGCTGTGATACCTTATGAACTAACTCTCTCTTCTCTTTCCTCTCTCTCGTAGCTGGTTCTGCTCCAGGCTGCTCTCCTGCTTTGTCTGTACTTTTCTAGTCTTAGTGGGGGATGTCCCAGCAGCTCTAACCTTCCGACCCCAGTAACCCACTAGGTGTGTATGGCTCGGTTTCTCTGCATGCTTTTCCGTCTTGCATGGGGGATAACGCTCATTTTACGCTCCTCATCCCTTGTGGCACTTCAGGGAGAAAACATAATTAGCATGTGTTATGCTTCAGTTCCATAGATTATTTAAGCCCCATTTTTGCTTATCTTCTGGTGAAGAATATAAGCAATGTATATTCTTATATTTCTTCCCTGTAGAAGCACATCGTTCCTGTTCCCATGCATGCTGGTTCGCTGGACCCACCAGCTTCTTGCTGCTCCTCATGGCATCATCTCTTGTCAGCAGGACCTGCTGGGAATGGGCTGGGAGGGAGCACTGGTGGGATGGCTGTGCTCAGTTCTCAGGCTGTGGGAGCCAAGAAAATCTCCCGTGTGCCCTGAAAGCCCCTTCCCCTCCAGCTGGGAGAGGGCTCTGTGGCTGGGGCATAGATGTGGCTCTCCAGAAGCATCTCAGTTGTGTCCCCCATGGGCTTGGGCAGGCAGAACCTGGTGAGAAGGGCAGGAGGTGCCAGGTTCCCCTGCACTGGTAGGATTTAGGTGCCCAGCTCTCTCAGAACTTAACTTCCCCTTAATCTTGAGGACTCTTTCAAAACTCTTGACTGTCAGCTACGTCCTATATTAGCAAAATTATCAGAGTTAACTCGGTGTCTCTGCAGAGCGTTGAGTGCTCCAGCTTGGGCATGGAGGGTGTTAGTGGTGCGTAGGACCCCCTTTTGGGCTGGTTCTCCTCATCCCCGTTGGGTGCTTGAGCTGGATGGACTTGCAGGAGGCCCTTTGATGTGTGAGTCCTTGACGTGAGCAGTGAGAAACACGGGATCCTCTTCCTTTGCTGCATCTCCAGTGCCACCCCAATGTATTTAGAGTCACGTAGGCAGGAGAGATCTGCCTCTGTCAGTGCAGCCTGTGACACTCCGTAGGCGAGCGCTGGCTGTGTTCAAAGTGCAGCCTAAGGAATAATCTTTACCTGGCTGCTGCTGGTCTGATATTTTCATTTATTTACACCCTTTTCCATGCACTTTAATTATTTACCAAGGGTAGCAAATTGCGGGTGGCAGCCTGAGTAACTAACTCATGAGTCAGTAGTTTCATTTTTTTCTCCTCTGGTCTAGACTGCTGATAGTGTAAATTGTTGAGACCCTGGGTAAATAATTGGGAGTGCAATCAACAGCAAGCGAGTATTTATCTGCTAATAAAACATTTGAAATGCAGAAGTCTGTCTTTGTCCAACGGTTCTTAAAAGGCAGTTATTGGCCCTGCTGCTGTTTCTGCATAGCAATTAGGATTTTTATGCTCACTAATTGTACATCTGAAAATTTATACAGTTTATTTTCTGCCTGTGTTTTTCTTTGCCCAGGGAAAAGAAGTACAGTATTTATGGTTGTAAGGAGGTTAACGTTGTATTTTCTGCATGGAGCTCTCTGTAGCTCTCTTGAGGTTTGTACCATTTATAGAACCCAAATTTTCTAGGTTCTCATGTGTGGCATCAAGGGCTTATAGCTCATTAAGGATTTTCTGAATGAGATCTTTGTCACATTCTTGGAATGTGACTTGAAAGTTATACACCAGCTCAGTTATCAGCTGTGAGTTTTATTATTAAAGCTGTTACTGCTTCAGAATCTGCGTTAGAGGAGGCGCTTCTCAATTTTCCATGCTGCTCTTGGTAATGCTGTTCCTTAGGACAGAAACTCACATCGTGTATTCTAAAGGGAACCTGGGTTTTGTAAAATGCATTTACTGTAGTTTACAAATCGTCATCTTTTCCCTCACTTGATTCACTTTCTGAGGTTAGTCCATACGATTATCCAGCCTCTTGGGCCCCCGGAGATCCCGGTGGCTCCTGGGGGGTCCCACAGCCCCGTCCCACGCTGTGAATCACACCGTGGCTGGGATCCTCCTCTGCAGAGACCGTGTGCTCTTTGAAGGCTTCATAAACTTCTAATAATCTCACAAAACAAGGTGGGGAGTGGAACATCTCCAGCTGACAGTTTCGTCTAGATTGGACTAGTTTGCGACATCTAGAAAACCCATCGGTGGTTTTTGATTTTCTTTCAGAACCTCAATAGAGGTTAAATCGATGCAGAAGTGAGGAGAGTCACTTCTGCTGAGTCTGAAAACCTGAAAGGCTCAAATCTTGGTTAGGTGTAAGCATCAGGAGGTTAGTCCATGGTAGTCCTCATGCTGTTTCCAATGTTTGGTACCACCAGCGCTCATGGAAATCCTTGTTGGCAGATGGAAACCAAAGAATCTCTGGCAGCAGGAAGAATCGCTGCCAGCTTGCACATCAGGGGACAATTTCTGGGGCTGTAGCACAGAGGATGAACTGCTCTTGAATTCCAGGAGCTGCAGAAAATTCTCCTTCAGCTCATCCCAGAGGAGCTCCAAGGAGTGAGCAGCAAGAACCAGTTATTTGTTTTGCTTAGCGAAAGGGTTCTGCTGGAGCCACTGTTGGAGCTTGTGCTCCATGGCTGGTTTTGTGCTCTTCTCAAAACATTTTAACTGGTGTTCACACTCCAGATCTGTGGGATGAGGGGGGAGCTTCTGGGCATGCACCAGGCAGGGGGAGGCAGGGTTTTAAAGGGAATACACGTACCCCTTTGCTAAAGAAGACCTAAGGCAGAAGATACGTCCCATCCAGCTGGTCTCTGGGTTCCTCTGTCCCCTGTGCTGGGAGACAAGCGGTTGTGTGTGTGTTTTCCATGGCTATGTTTGATTTTTGGCTTTTTCATTTGCATTATTAGGGCAGGGCTGCATGAGGGGCTGCTGCCTTGGCTGCCGTGCTGCAATCACCCAGCACATTTCAACTGCAATGGCACTGTCTGCATCTCAAAATATTCTCCGTGTTACTCCTGTAATTTGAAAATGAAAACTGTTTTCAGCTGCTGTCTGCTACATCTCGGGGGAAGAGGTCTCCGTTCACTTGGAAAAAGTGGACACAACTGTTGTATGACATGAAGTCATGAAGTTTCTGGCCTTAAAATTGTTAAACTTCTCACTTAGGCTGTTAAAGGCAAAAATTCCAGGTGTCTATAGTGAGAAAGATTGTGTTCCTCATTCCCTCCAAAGCCGTATTTTAAAATATATTTATTTTGAGTACATTATTATTTGCACAGTGAAATTAGCTTTGCAAGAGGGATGGAAACCCTCGCCAGAGCCGTTCTAGCAAAAAGATCAAAGGAATTCAATATAAATTCTCTCCAAGGTGATCCTGTGGGGGGGTTTTTTTGGTGTTTTCCTTTTTTGAGCAGGGAAGCCTTGGATTAATTACTTTTAATTTAAAAGCAAAATCAATGGATGGAGAGGAACTCTTGTCAGAGGTTTGCTTCTGAGAGCCAGCAGTGTTTTAGCCGGGTAACTAACAATATGCATTTTTATTTTTAACCCCCCCCATGCCCTCCCCACCCAACCCCTCCACCACCTTAACCCTTTCCACGTGCCCCGCTCAGTCAACAGGCGGGGGAAGCGTTTGCAGACAGTCATGGATGAGTATGATATCAGGTCTGCTGCCAGCATTTTGGCCTCCGTTAAGGAGCAGGAGGCTCGTTTCGAGCGGCTCACCCGGGCTCTGGAGGAGGAGCGGCGCAATGTCTCCCTGCAGCTGGAGCGTGCCAACCCGCCCGCCGACCGCCTCAGCATCTGCAACATCGGCAACGGGCAACCACTGGCCACCGCTTGGCAGCAGCTGGTCCTGCAGGTAACAACCTGCCCCTTCTATCTCATCCTAGAGAACACGTTTTTCCCGCCTCCGGGATCTCATTTGCCATCAGCGTCATCTTCTGGTGCTGTGAGGGTGGTGAGGCACCTGGAACAGGTTGCCCGGAGATGGTGTAGGTGGCCCATCCCTGGAGGGGTTCAAGGCCAGGCTGGATGGGGCTTGGAGCAACCTGGTGTGGTGGGAGGTGTCCCTGCCCAGGGCAGGGGGATCGGAACTAGATGATCTTGAAGATCCCTTCCAACCCTGACCATTCTGTGATTCTGTTCTGGTACCCCAGAGCTGCTGCTCTTCATCAATTAATTTCCCAGTGTCAATTAATTTCCAGAGCCTTAGCTTGGAAGTGGCTTATCCTTCCCCCTTAGCTCATGGAATGCTTTTAAACATCTGTGCATCCTTGAGCGTTAAGCCCCAGAGAGGATTCTTCACACCCTCCTCTAGCTCTGCGCCCTTGCTGCAAGTGTGGGGATGTGCTGGGGGTGGAAAAAGGAGGCTGAATCATAATCTCCATAGCAAACAGAATTTCCATTAGAAATAGTTGGACTTTGAATAGAGGGAACAGCATGAAAAGCAGGGAGTTCCCTCCTGTGAAGCCTTATTGTCTGTGTAGGGAGCACTTCATGTTTGTTTCTCATGTTTATTGAGTTGATAGACTTCATTCTCGTGATGCAGACCTGGTTTGGTGGTAGCTGTAGATTTCCAAATATTGTTTTGCTTGATATGTGGTTTTTAACTGTTGAAATGTGCAATGAAAACTACTTACACGGCCAAATTACGTCAGCTCTCAAATCCCTCGGACACGCAAGGTAAGTCATGCAGAAGCAATGGGGCCGTTTGTGAAGCTCTGCTTCCTGAGAAAACATTGTTCAGTGCAGAAACTCCGGGCTACGGGGACTCTGAAAGTTGTTTCCCAATTACTCCAGCCCCTTTTACAATTATCCTTGCGTCGAGCTGTGCTCAGGCAGATTTTACATTTCATTAGCACTGCTTTTGTGGGAGCGGGGCCGTGTTCCTCTGCGTGTAGGTGCCCGAGCACGGGACGGGGCTGGTGGGGGCTGAGGGTCGTTGCCCTCCTGCTCAGCAGAGGGGAGATGGGCTCACGGATTGTTCCTTGATGGAAAAAGGACGAGTTCACCTTCACTTTTTCTGGATGACTTTGTGCAAAGTCTCTGATCAATAGCTCCAGAATGAAATTCCTCACCCACAAAGCTGACGAAGCGTGAGTTTTCCGCAGCGTTACGGTGTAAGGCCTGACCACTTCCAAGAAAACTTAATAAAAGAGTTGAAGTTAGGGGTGTCTGCCTGGCTTCTGGGGAGAACCAGCCCCTGGAAGTGACCCCAGACTGGATCTGTGTACGCTCAGCTCACGGACACCGCCCAGCGGGGGGAGCTTTTGTCCGTAATTAGTGTTGATGAGGTTTTTAGAGTAGCTTGTATAGGAAATAAACTGGTTGATCAGCTGAATATGCACAGTGAAGAAGTAATATTACATTATTTGGGTGAGTTTTCATTAAATGGACTGAGGACCAAGTTCCTCCCCGACTGGAATGAATTAAATAGAGTATAAATGAAGGATGAAACCTGTCTAATGCAGAATATATAAGAAGGATGTCATCTTTACTGTTATATACTGCAAAAGAACTCCAGTGGTAGCTTTTCCATGTGGAAGTGGCACAGCTGGTTGTACATCATCTAGTTATTCTGAGTAGAATTTGGGCAGACACTGAGGGTCACCCCCATTTGATGAGGATGCCAAATAATCTTTAATGATCTCCACCACCGCCAGGCCTCGGTTTTCCATGTTGTTCCATGGCCACAGTGGAATCTTATCCCAAAGTTCCGTCTGCCTGTAAAGTCTGATGTAATTCGTTGGAGTTTTCGCTGTCACACGTGTTTGTGCTCATGCCGAGGGGCTGACAGCGTGGAAAATGAGGTTGGGTTGGGTTTTTTTGCCTGACAGGTAAGGTCAGGTACAGACAACAGCGCTGGGAGTTGATGGCAGCTCCCGGTGTGACAGTGTTGTTCCCTCTTACAATGCCAAATACCCAGGAACAACCTCACCCATGGTTAACCTCCGCGTGCACTTCTGCTGGTACTGAGCAGATGGTGGAAAAAAATTGGGAGGATAGTCCTAATTCCTGTATAAAACCAGCTGAACCTGTAGAAATACAAGTTGTGGTTTGGTGTTGGTGACACCGGGGCTGTCCTCCCACCAACTCCTCTCTGGGGCTCTGCTCTGCCCTTCTCCTGGCCAGCAGCCACCCACCGTGGCCAGTAGACTTGGTGCCTGCAAGCTGTCTCTGAGTTTCTAGGAATGGCCTGGCTCAGGTTTCAGCTGCTGCTCCACAAAGGTGCCGGGGGGAAGGAAGGGGGCATTTGGGAATATGATTCCCATGGGAGAATGCGTTCTCGGCTCAGAGTTCAGCGTGAGCTGAGCAGTGTTTGCAGCACCTCCAACCCCAGCACCGTCAGGAACTGGCCCAGAAGCTGTTACCAGCTGCTTTTCAAGGAGACCTGTCCCCATCCCTGACTTCTGCTGGGCTGGAGAGGATAACAGTCCAGTTTAGCTCAGAGGTTGGAGCTTCTGCCCCTTTTATTTTATGGATGTTGTCCCATCTCTATGAAAGCTCCAACTCTAAGATATTAGGAAGAAGTTCTTTGGTGTGAGGGTGCTGAGGCACTGGAACAGGTTGCCCGGAGAGGCTGTGGCTGCCCCATCCCTGGAGGGGTTCAAGGGGTTCAAGGCCAGGCTGGATGGGGCTTGGAGCAACCTGGTGTGGTGGGAGGGGTCCCTGCCCAGGGCAGGGGGGTTGGAACTTGATGATCTTGAAGGCCCCTTCCAACTCTGACCACGCTATGATTGTATGATTCTAACTCCTGGTTTATGGTGAGAGTCAGGATCTTTTGCTGGTGGCTCTGCAGATGCTTGGGCAGCCGGCACCTTATGGGAGCTCAGAGGCTCTCCTGGAATTGCTGCAGGTGTTTCCAGCTGAGACTTCCCAAGGTGACAGCACGGCGTCCTGCACCACTCTGAGCTCAAGGAACTCCTGCTGTTTGCCTTTCTGCTGGGATTACCCAAATCCCCAAATAAATCCTTCTTCCTGCATTGCAGGAGGAATGTGAAAGCAGCAGGCTGATGAAAACACAGTCTGTGGCACAGGCATCAAGGGGTGTACAGCAGGAGAGACTCCAACAGGGACACTCCGGAGGTATTCCTGCAAGAACTTGCATTTCCTGCTGCTCCTAGTTGTTGCCAGAGCTTCTCCCCTGTGATCGTCTTCATTTAGGGCCTTAGATGGTAAATATGTGGATGCCAAAGTGAATGGGAATGTTAGAATCAGTTTCAGCAACAGCAGAGGTTTGACCTGCTGCTTCAGAAACTGGGAAGTGCTTTCCAGAAGGGATTGACTTGATAAGGAAACCACCTGGACCTCACTGTTCAGAGTGGTCTGGGGCTCAGATCTTCTGGCAGGCAGCACAACCCGCTCCAGATCCAATGCATTAGATACCTGAGAAGTGTTTACAGAGTCACAGAATGCTGTGGGGTTGGAAGGGACCTCTGGAGATCACCCACTCCAACACCCTGCCAGAGCAGGTCCACCCACAGCAGGTCCCACAGGAATGTGTCCAGGTGGGGTTTGAATGTCTCCAGAGATGGAGACTCCACCACCTCTCTGGGCAGCCTCTGCCAGGGCTCTGACACCCTCAAAGGGAAGAAGTTCCTCCTCATGTTGAGATAGAACTTTTTATGTTCCAGTTTGTGCCCGTTCCCTCTTGTCCTGTCTCTGGGCACCACTGGAAAAAACCTGTCCCCATCCTCCTGACACCCACCTTGAAGTATTTCTGGGTGTTGATCAGATCCCCCCTCAGCCTTCTCTTCTCCAGGCTAAGAAGACCCAAGTCCCTCAGCCTTTCATAGCAGAGATGCTCCAGGCCCCTCATCATCTTAAGATGTATAAAACTTTGTCAGCAAATCTGGTTTAAAAAGTAGATCCCAATGGATTCATTATAAAAAGTTTAAGGAAGGAATACAACAACCTGTGTCTGGTAAGGAAAGAATTACTTTATACTGACATAATGCTGTGTTTTTTCTCATTTTAATTACATACTAGTTTCACAGGCGTGGGTTGACCACTTCTCTTTCAGCTGCAAGGTGCCAGCCTTTGCAGAAACCCCACTCTTCTCTCCACCACCAGCCGTACCTCCATTGCCCATCTCTCACTTCTCATGCCCGATGACTCCCCACTGCCACCACCGTGTCCCCAGGTGCCACCTGATGTTTGTTGGCTGCTGGTGACCGTCCCAGCCCAAAGCGACGGCCGCGTTCGCCCTCAGCGTTTACCTCTGAAGTATTTTTGCATTTTTCATTTGCTTTGAAAAGTCTCGACTTCTTTTGTTTTGTGTGATTTTGTGTACATATATATATAGTTTTGTTTTTTTAATTGAATTAGGCTTTGGAAGCAACTGAAAGGCAGGGGATTTTCTTATTTTGTTTGCCAAGATTTGTGAAAGAGTAATTTTCCCCGAGCGCGAACCTCTCCGGCCTGGACCCGTGCCAGGTTTAAATTAAAATTCTTTCATTTGAATGACAAATTCGCAGCCTTGGAGTCATTTTCCATGATTTTACATTACTTTGCTGATAGAACTATGTTTTCTTCTAGAAGTACATGCAAGAGAAACACATGGAAACTAAACACCTCTTGCTGCCTGTGCCTCCTCGTGTTCCCGGCCGCCGGGGCTGTTCTGTGCGTGACAGCTCCGAGTGTTGGGAGACCGGAGAGTGCAGCTGTGAGGAGCTGGTAAAAGTGTCTTGAAACAGGAACATTCACATGTAAACTTAAACACATCAAAGAATAATATCAGGTTTAACAGGATTTTTTAGCAAAAAAACAACTTTCTAATCCCATTTACCACATTTACTTCTTGGTTAGTTACCGTGAGAACACCTTTTGTGGTGAAGCTGTGATTTCTGGGTGTTCTCTGGTTGGTTGTTTCTCAGCTCAGGCAGCACAACGGGAGGAATCGTATGGGCTTTGTTTGGTTTTTACTTCTGCGATGTAGTTTCCAAGCATTCTCCTGCAGTAGTTTGGCGGGGATATTCAGGAAGAAAGATTTTAAACCCTTTTTGCACCATATCGCTCGATTTTATGAAAAGATTTTGTCAGTAATGCCGGCCCTGATCCGATGGCGCAGAGCTTTATCCCTACAAGGCATCACTCGGGAGCTGGGTGAGCTCCGTAAGCCCCTGCCCCTGCACATCCCTGCCAAGCAGCAGGAATGTTTTTGCAGGAACTTTAAAGCCAAGGAGCAAAAGAGTGGGCAAACGGGCAGCTTCCTCTCCCCTGAGCCCTTCCAGCTTCAAGCCTGAAGGGTTCAACCAGGCTTTGAAAACCAGAAGCTGACTGCAACTCCATCCCAGCTCTCCCCGGGATCTCCAAGCTCTGGGGAGGTGATGCTGAGCACTGGGTTGTGATGACAGGGATAAATCCCGCAGGATCTGCTCCTTTGGGCTCGGATCAGGTTCTGGCTTTGTCACCGACATGGAGGGAGTTGCTGAAGTCAGCGGTGCCACCAAGAACAGGACAGCCCAGGATGGCCGTGGGCAGCCTGGGGCCACCTCCCAACTCTAACTAAAGCCTTTGATTTAAGTAAATGTCATGGTTTATTCTTTATATATATATATTTTTAAACCCTGAAATCAAAACCCAAAAGTGCTTCCCTTTTTAAGCTACTGAATTACTAGCTGGAGAGTATTTTTGAAGCAACTGTCAAGAGTTCAGTTTGGGGACCTCATGGAAAAAGTGTCTCTAGCTGCTGGCAGAGCCATGCTTTCAGGCAGCTTAGCTAAAGACTGGAAAGAGCTGCAGTCACCACGTTCCTAACCTGCCTCAATTAGCTCTTCTTCCTTTCTGCAGTCTTATTTTCATATGTAAGTATTTCAAATACAAGAAACCTGCTCTGGAATGCAGTTTCGGAGCCTTGACTCTCTCTGCAGAAGCCCCTGCGGGCTGGCCCTGGGGCCAACAGCAGGTCCCCAAGGAATCAGGGATGGCACAGATACTGTCAGTTCATCACACGATGGCAAAGCCACATCTTTGGCCTCTGGATGAGGGAAGGAGACGTTAAGCTGGTGTCTTCTGAGCAAGTGATCGTAACATGCAACTTGAAATGCAGCACAAATCATCTGCAGAACACAAAACCCAACACAAAACCAAAGAAACAAGAAATGGTTAATTCTGGGTCTGTCTTTCCTGCATTTGAGTGTCTTTGTTTTCCTCTCCAGTAACTACAGCATGAAATTATGGCCACAGCACCAGCCTTAAATATGATTTGTTTCCCTTGCTGTTGTCATTCTTTTATAAATGTAATACTATTTTAATTCCTTTTTTCCTTAAACCGGAGATTTTTTCTGTTTTTATCCCTGTAAAATGTAGTTGGTTCTTCTCTAAATGAAGCTGCTGGGAAGAAGCATAGGCCATTCATTCCACCACGACCTATCCGTGGTGAACCACAGCTTCCTCTGTCCTTTATCTCTAACCTAAGCAGGGCTGTCACCAGGCTGGCCCTGCTCTTGTCCTGTCAGATGACAGGGAGTTGACTGATACTGGATGCAGCAAGAAGGAAGCTGGGTTTTGTACATAAATGACAATCCCTGAACCCACCAAAGTGCCCGATGGTGTCCCTCCACAGAGGTGTCTCCTTGCCATGTTGGTCTTCAGCCTCATGGTCTTCTTTCCAACTGGCTCCTTCAATAAGGATGACACGTAGACTCATCCTCTGTCACTCCCTGATGGAGACTGTCTGGCTTCGTCTCCATTTCTACCTTTGCAGCCTGAAAGCAAAAATATTGTCCAAACCACGTTGATGGAAATGTTCTAGAAACATCCTAGTGGCTTTGTCCTGCCAGAGCCACACAGCCGTTCTGGAAGAGGTACGGGAGCTTTGAAAGGGCTCGTGTAACTTCTCAAATCTATTTGAAAATGATGGAAATGCTAATGGAAAAGAGTTTGGAACGTATCTTGGAGATATAATGTCCTGTTTTCCTTTGGCTGTAGGAAAATCCCTGCAGCAGGGTGCCCTGACACACCACGCCGGGCTCTTCTTCGGCTCTCTCACTTGTCTGTCTGCTGTGTGAAATTCCCAGGAGGAGAGGAAAATCCCTTGAGCAGGGAAGCACTGCTCAGACTAGAGGCTCTGGGTTCTGGGAACTCCACGGGTGGTGGCGTGGTGGTGCTTTGCCTGGAATTCTGGATCCTCTCCGTGGGGCTGGTGGCAGTCACTCACCCCTGGAGCCTTGGGATTCATTTCCAGGCAAAGCTGAAACCTTTCCATTCCTCCAGCCCCTAAGAGCAGCCCGGTCTGTAGTGCAGCACTGGGGAGGGAGAAATTTGTAGAGGTAATGGGAGAAAAGAGGGAAAAAAAGAGAGCTTGGCCCAGATATTCTACTTCTTCATCTTCCAGAGAATCAAATCCCATCCTATTTATAAATTTTTAATTTCTCAGAGAGAAGAAAGAAGGTTTTCCTCCCTGCTTTTGCAGCTGGGGAAAATGTGCCAGATGAAGAAGTTAAGGTTCATGGTTTTTTAAAAAAAAGGTGGTGGGGAGGGTGCAGTGCAGTCAGCAGCCTGATACTAATGGATGGAGAGCTTGCTGCCAGAATCTGGAAGTTCAGTGTAACCTTTGGGATCTAATCCATAACTCTTATTTAGGTGATTAGTTCTTTTACTTCAGCGGTGCCAAATCCCAGCATTCAGAATCATGTGTCCTGGTGAAATACTGCGAGTGGCTAAGAAATATGGGGACTTGAGATGTGTTTTGCCTTTTTTTTAAAGGAAAGAAAAGAAATCTTTGGCTTTGAGTCAAAACATTTTCAAAATTGACTTTACAAGCAGAAGGCGAACAGGTATCTATTATATTTTTGAAGGGAAAACTATGATTTTTAAATGATGCCGTGACTCCAGAGGGTGGGGGGTGAGCATCCAGGGATGCTGATGTGATGATACCTGTGGGTTCCCACCAGAGACCCCATGGGTGAGCCAGGGTTGGTGGGTCCTTGTGGGAGGGTTTTCAGTCCTGTTCTTTCATGTGCGACAGCAGCTGCTTCCATGCCTGTTGGACATGGATTTTATCCCATTTTCTCCTGTAGGAGGGTCTGGCACTGAACAGCATGCCCCTGCCCGACAAGAGCCGAGCTGTTTGGGTTTGTGAACTGAAGAGAAGTTGGACAAGGGGACGGGAGGGAGAGCCCTGCACAGAAATACAGGAGACTCATGCAAAATGTGCTCCTTTTGCTTTGCTTCAGCCCTGAAGTATTTCATTAAGGGCTGCTACCAGTTGCCTCTGAATTATTCCACTGTGGATAGACTCAGAGCATGTTTTTCTTCCCCTCCAGTGGAGCAAACACTGTGTTGCAGCTAAACCCTCTGGAACACCTACCGCTGCCCTTGTCAACCTTCATGGCATTCATTTTTAAACGAATTAGTAGTGGATTTGGGTAACGTAGCTCTGCCCTCTTCTCTGCCCCTAAAATACAAAGCCTTAGCTCCAATATTCAGCTGGAACGTGGAAATTTGCCATAACAGGAAGGCTGAAATTTGAAATGAGGATTAAATAGGTTTGAAACAGTCCTTCTGGTCTCAAATGTCGGTATGGGAGATGCCACCTTTGCGTATTGATCTGGTAGGATTGATAGTAATTAACATGTTAATTACACTGGCGCTGGAAGTATGTTTTAGAATTTTCAGGGAACCTGAAGCTGGGTTGAAAAGGCCCTTCTTTAGTGCACGGGCGCCTGTTCTGATAATTAAAGAAGATTAAACGGTGATGTGGCTTCCTCTCTGCTGTGTGGCTGGTCTCCCTGTCTCCAACCAGCCCTGCTTTCCGGGGATAGTCTTTAATTTGATTCCAGCAGCTTTCAGTCCCTAATTACCATTGTTCAGCCACCAGCTGTTCCAGGGGTGGGTTTGGTTATTGCTTTGGCTTCTGCAGGAAAGAGCAGCCCCTGGTAGCCCTTGGCTGGGGCAGTGCTGGTGGTTCAGCACTGGGAAGGCTGGGCTGGTGGCCCTTGGACCCCATCACCACCCCCTTGCCTGTGGGGGTCCATGGAATCGTGTCCCTCCAGTGGGTCCAGGGAGGAAAAGCCCTCACGTTGAGTTAAGGTTGGTTTACACCTGCCTATCTAGGACTCTTTCTTATAAGATTTGATGTTTTAACGTATTATTAATACATCCCCTTCCTGTAATTTCTTGGAGAAGGCAGAAGGGCTGATCCAATCCTAGGAAGGGAGGTTCAGGTTGGATATTAGGAGAAATTTTTACATGGAAAGGGTTCTTAAGCCTTGGAATGAGCTGCCCAGGGAAGGGGTTGAGGCACCATCCCTGGAGGGATTCAAAAGCTGGGTTGACACAGTGCTGAGAGACAGGGGTTAGGGGATCCTAAAGGTCCCTCCCAACCCAGACAATTCCATGATTCTGTTCTAGAATAAAGAGTATTCCTGGGTGTTTCCCAGTTGTTTGCTGTCTGTTTGAAACCCAAGCATTAAAAGCTGGGCACTCAGTACTTCAGGTTTTGTTGCAGCCTGTGGTGGATGCAGGGTGTGGGGGGTACAGCACACCTGCCCTTCGTTTAGCTAATGAGTAATTTAGCCGGGCAGGTGGATGCTTTTAAGAAATGAGGCCAGTTGTGCTCGGAGCTGCATCTGTGTGAGATGGGAGGAGGCTGTGCTGGCTGAGCATCCTTCGCTGGCATCGATCTCCAAACCAGCACGGAGTAAGCGAGGGGTTCCTGTCCCCATGGGGGGCTGTGCCCGCGGGGGTGGCGACAGTGGGGACACTGATTTTG
>VXBW01003458.1:204097-261165 GCA_013400375.1 Thinocorus orbignyianus | reverse complement strand
GGGGGTGTACGAGGGGGGGTTTGCTTTTGTCTCCGGGGTGTTTACGGCGAAACTCCCCCCAAAACGGGCTGTTGTTTGCTCTGACCTTTCCCTCGTGCTCGCTGGAACGGCTGGGAAGGGGGTTTTTGGGAAGGGAAGGCTTTGCTCCTGCGCTCCGGCTGAAGGTTGGCTTTGCCCGCACGGCGGTTCCGTTGCTGAACGTACCGGGGAAATAACAGTTGGACTGAAAGACTGAAGTTATCCTGAACAAAACACGCTCTTGGCTGTCACCTCGGTGCTGTGATGGACTTGTGGCTCCTTGCAAAACCATCCGGAATGTTATTCCTTGTCTCGGTGCGTTGTTGGGCTGCTCCGGGCTGGGTTTCGGTGGCCGGGGATCCCGGAGGCAGGCACCAGGCTAACATCCATCCTCTGCCTCCGGAGCCTCGGGAAACCTTGGAAAACCTCGGGTTCTGGTGGTGGCAGAGGAGAGCTGCTCCTCAAAGGAGAATGAGCTGGTGTGTTTTCAACTCTCGCTTTCCTTCTTTGCCTATTTAATGTAAATCAGAGTATTTTAGGGTAAGAAAATGCCCTGATAATACATCACTGATACTGCAGCTGTGACTCTGTGCAGGTTCTGCACTGGAGCTGTTACAGGGGCTTCACCTGGGTTCAATCATGCCTTGTCCAACTTTTCCCTCTTGGTAACAGGAGGCTGGATGATTTCGGGATACAAAGGGGATGGTGGCTCTGGAGGGGACGGTGTCCCTTTTGGGTGGGCCCTGGGGGACTGTTCTTTATCCTGCTGGGGGGACACACTGAACCCTGTGCTGGTTTTGGGGGACACACTGACCAAACCCTGCCTGGGCTGTGGTGGGCTCCCTGGGGAGGGGGCTTGTTAGTGGTGTGTGTGATCCTGCTGCCTGACCCCGAGTTACTGTACCTGTCACCCTGTTCAATGGGTTGTTGACTTTTGAACAGATGGGTATCAGTAGCAGATCTTTGGGATTTTGTTTTGGAGTGGTTGGTTTTGGGGTTTTTTGGTGTTTTTTTGTTTGTTTGTTTTTTAATGTGAGGAAAAAAATCCCTGGAGGTGAGGAGCAGAAGGCTCCCTGTAACAACAACAACAAGAAGAAGGTGTGTTTAATGTCTGTTGGCCTGTGCAGTAGAGCTGTGTTCTGGTCTTCTGGGTTTTCTATCCTGATAGGAAGAAAAGCTTGAGTGAGAGTGGAAGATTAGAGTTAATCACTTCAGGTCACACATTTCATTTAACTTTTAAATTCTTCCATCATATCGAAACAAAAAAAAAACAACCTTCATGATTTTAATTTCCATGCTGCCTGTCACAGCTGAGGATCAGGCAGAGCTGTGTTATTTTATCCTTTCTCTGCTGGAGAAAGGGTTTTTAATTGATTCTGAGGTCTTTTCACAGTATAAGTGATCAGGCTGATCCCACTCCAGCATATTAGGGAGTGCTTGACTTAATGAAAGGCAGTAGTTTTAAACCCGGAATTGTCAGAGACATTTACTGTGCAGTTACTGGGCCTTTAGTAAGTCATCTTTGAGCTCTAATGATCACAATTAAGTGAAACTAAGCCAAATGGGTAAATGATGTGGAGGTGAATGGTGAGTCTACACAGTCCATAGGGACAAAACCAGGAGAGGGACTAGGAGGGGCTTCTGCAACCTTGACTAAAGACCTGATGGGTGTAGAGATGGCTGGTATTAAAATATGGATAAAGACAGCTACAAAATAGTAATTAAAATGGCTCAAGAGTAACTCCTAACTATCCTTTTGGCTTCTACTCGGAGCAGCCAAGCTTTCTGAAGAGCTGGGCCCCAAAAGCAGTTTATACCCAGGAGATAAATGCTGAAAACAGCTCATGTGGCCAGGAGCGTGCTGGGCAGGTGTCACCTTCTTGGTGTCCTCTCTCAGCCATTGCCCTCCTGCCCATGGGGGATGAAGCTTGGGGGGCAGGGGGGTGTCTGTGTTGTGTATCTGCAGTCTGACATTCTGCAAGCACAGACTTTGTGAAATTCAGAAGGATCTTGAAGTTTAGAACCGTTAAAATATGTGCAGTCACCGTGTGCTGTACAGCTTTGATCTGAAACCCAAAGTGCTGGCTTGCCTGAGGGCCATGGAGTTGTGAAGGGGAAAGGAGTCACTTTAAAGTTGGGGTTTTTTTGCCAAAAACTCTTCAGTTCTGTGTTATTCCTGTTTCAGAAAATATTCTTCTAATGTTCCTAATCCAGGCGTGGAGCTCAGCAAAGCCGTGCTTCCGCAGCACGTTGTCCCTGCAGTGTTTTGCTGGAGGAGGATGCTGATGGGGAAGAGTATGAGATCTTGGCCCTGGTGGGATGGAGAGATGGGAGAGGTGTTCAGTGTGTTAGCAACGTATGTGAGTAGACTCTGCTGGTGATGGAAGTTTCATGGAAGAAAGATCCAGCAGGCAAAAGCATCATCTTCCAAAGAGCTGTGCAAGCCATGCTAGAATTGAAAAAACCAAGAAAGGAGCTCATCTTTTGACATGGATCTCCACATGGATGCACACATGGGCTCTCACATGTGTAGGTCTGGACCAGCTCTAGGGTGCTCTGCTGCCCTGGGGCACAGAGGTCCAGCAGCCTGCAAGGTTGACATCGACCCCAAATCCCCAAAAGAAACCCTTTGCCAGTGGCTGTGGCCTCTGGAGCAGCTGGGCTGCTCTGCCTCCCATCCCGAAGGAGCTGGGCTGTGGGGAGAATTCAGGCTGGATGCTTTTTTGGCTTAAGTTATGCCGCACTTACTAAAAATAAAAGTTTATTCGTTTGTTTTTAACTCAAGATCTTTCATAATGTAGACGTGCTGGTTGTGGGAGATGGAGAAGATAAAGCAGGGAGGGATCCAGCCCCGGGGTTAGGGTGGCAGTGACGATGCTTCCTTTCTGTTCAAAGGCTTTGTTTCCAGTGAGGAATGGAATGTAGGATTTCATTCCTAGGTTTTCTTTGGGCTTGCTTTTCCTTTTAAGGATGAGGGGAACCTGGTGATTCCTCCCTGTGCCCCAGCCCTGGAATAAATAACAAGAGGAGAGTTTTAAGAGCGAATGGACTCCCTGATACAAATCCTGGGACTGCAGAGAGTGTGTTTCCAGTTCTGGGATAAAAGTAAAAGCGAAACTTGAACTTGAATAGTTTGAAATTTCAGTGTCCTTTGTGCCTGGTGACTCCCATAGAGCTGCTGCCAGGCTTTGGGCTCTATGACTGCTGGGGAGCAGCCCCAGGAGCTGCAGGGACCAAGATCTCACTTTTGCTGAGGAATCCGTGATCTTTTCTATCTGCAAACAGGCAGGCAAGGTCCCTCCTGGCTTGGTAAGGGGTGGGGATTCCGTGGGCACTGCAGGGATGTGGAAATTGGTGGCTGTGGTGGGGTCTCTGCCTCTGGGCTGAGTCAGTCCCCCACCTGCTCGCAGCAGGGAACCCAAACACCGGAGTTCTCCCTGTGGCTCAGCCCACGCAGCTCCCCTCAGCGTCACAAAGCTTCTCTCTGGCATTCAAAAAAAATGAAGTGAGAGCTGTTCTGAGTATTCCTGGAGAATTTTTGAGCTTGGGAATTTCTGCCTCCATAAGCTAAATTGCTTGGCACAGCCCTGAACTTTTATTTTTAGTAAAAGTTTCACAGCCAGACTATTGTAATGTTCAGAGAAAGAGCTATTCCTGAAGTGAAACCAGGATGTGGGAGCTTATTTTTGTACTGTGGAGAATGCATTTTCGCATGTGTCTGTGTGTGTCTGTATAAAAATAGATACATGGAGGAGATGAGAAGATGGTTTAATTTAAGTAGCGTTACTCTGGAGCTGTGAGCAGCCCAACACTGGGCAGAATCTGGAACCTTCAGAAGACTTTTCAACTTTCAAACTGGTAATTCATTAAGGAGATGATGAAAGATGTGCAGGTCAACTTGTTTATGGGTGGTAAAGCCCTGAGACGTCGGTGGTTCCTGTGTGTGATCAGGATTGTTCTGCTGTTTGACTTGTAAACTCTTTCAAATTATTTCAGTAAGTTTTGCATGTGGAGCTATTTGCATCCCTCTCTTTTCATAACATGATTCTCGGGTGAATTCAGTGTGAGGGGAATAAAGGCCCTTTTTGGCTCCGGGCAGGGCAGGGGGAGGGCATCACCTGGTGGGTTTGGGATTTAAAGAAGGCAGAAAGCAGCGGTTGTGCAGGGATGGTGAGAGCTCCCCAGATCTACATGGGATGGAGTTTGATGGGATATAATGTGGAAAGTATGTTAGATTCCAAGTAGGTGAGGAGAAAGGCTTGGTAAGGAAGCCAGGCTGGACTCTGTTGGACTTGGTATGGCAGTGCAAACCATATTTGTTTTGAATGGACAGCATGGCTTGGTTGTTAAACACATCATGCAGGTGGCTGGATTTCTCTATCCACATCTTCCTAAACCCTTGTTCATCGCTGCCACACCGGACTAATTCTGCTTATCAGAAGCTTGTCCCTGGTGCTGTCTCCTGTTGGTATAAGTTCTGTAGAGCGAGGGCTCTGGTTCTGCCTCAGCCCACCCTGACCTTCTCCCAGGCCCAGCCTTTGCACCATCCTGTCTTCTACTGTTTTGTCCTTCTTAGACCTTCTTGCTAATGGCACCAGTGGTGGCCGGGATAATTCTCCTATTGTTCATCTACATTAAATTAGGAGGAATGTATTAGCATTTAAACTTAATCCAGCAGATGCTTTATGTTACTGGCCTCAATTGCCTTGGTTATTGGCTCCACTGCAAAACCAGTAATGTGTTTTGGGAGACCTGTGTTTCCCAGCTGGGCTGTCCTGGTGATCCCTCTGCCGTTGCAAGTCTCCGATGAATCCCAGATACGGGCTCCACGAGCTTTAGAGGGTGACTCTTAATAGATCATTCGTTATGATGTTCTAAGGAGGGAACAGTTATAAATAATCTTGTCCTGGGTTGTGAAAGATTTTGACTTAAATGCCAGATGCTGTGAAAGTAAAGAATGACTTTGTGTTTATAAAGCACGTGTTGATGTTGCTTATTGTAAAACCTAAATCTTGCTGCCTTCACAGCTGCTGGCCATGAGGTGGCCCCTCAAACTCCTTCCTGGGTTGATGGTGCATCACTTGGTTGTTTTGGGTTTTTTTTTTAAGGGCAGCTAATGATGAAGAGTTGCCTTTATTGGAAAGGGAATGGCTATTTCTGTGCTGGTAACTGCAGAAGCTCTGTGTTTTCAATTGCTTCCCCTAAGTGCTACTTGGCTCGTGCATTGCCATGCCTTGGTTGGGTTGAGTTGGTGATACTTTGGAATTAGCTGGTGTGCTGCAAAAGAAATTCTTTACCATCCAGCTACTTTTCCCATTTTTGGCTCTTAGGTCCTTAGAAATACAATCGTATCTCAATATTTGAGGAGTGGGTCTTCATATCGTGTGAGAGTGGTGTGATTCTCCAGTGCTTGTGGAAGAGGTGATTGGACTTTGTTGCCGAGATGTTTCCCTCTGGGTGTTCTCAGGTGCTGCTGCTTTGGATAAAAACTGGGCAGGTGAAAGCCCTTCCTAAAGCAGTGCTTGAGGAACCTGTTCTTGATCAGCCTGAGATGGTGACCTTCTCACCTTGCAGGGGCATCAGGAAGGAAATACTTACACATGCCCAAAGCTGAAGGATTCAAGAAAACATGTCCTGGTTCACATGCATGTTGGAACTTTCAAAAGTGCTTTGTGTAGTCTCTGTGCTCTTGGGGTGAACCCTGTGCCTGGCTTGCAAGGAGGAGGAAAATTTCAGTGAATCAGTTCTGGGGAAAGCCTGTCCTTCCCTCCTAGCACAGGCAGGCAAGGTAGTAGATGTTTAACAGAATGTATGGAAGCTCCTTGTTAAGTCTGCAAGCTTCTTGCATTAATTGCTTTCTGCAGGGTGGTTGTGTCCAAGCAGCACAAGACTCAGAACCTGATGCCCCAGCTCCTGTTCTCCCCTCACCCCCTTCTTTTTAATACCCTTATTATACATTGTGGTTCTTTATTCTCATCTTTGCCCAAAAGGAATGGGCTGGGGTATGTTTACAAGAGTTTTAAAAAATGGTATTTCTCACATTAGCATATGTAAATGTGAGTAAATATATGTAAATGTATGCCAGACGAGGAACATTTCGCATTTGTCCTTAGCAATTTCGTCTCATCTGGGGCGTTCTTTCTTTTTCTACCACGACATGTTGTTTCATTACCTGAGGTTAGAATGCATCTTGGTCACGGCGACACATTTATCTTGTATTTTATGATGTGATCTTATCACATCCCATTTCTTTTCTCCTTCCTATTCAGCTTCTCATCTGTCGGTGACAGCTGTGACACCAGCTCGTGGCACAGTCCTGCCAGGGCCGTGCATTAGCTCTTACCCTTGGTGATTTCTGAGGGTAATTCTTTGCTTCCAAGGTACAATATTCTTCTTAGCAGGTTATTTCTGGGGGAAGAGCCATTTGTAATTACATCAAAACCAGCAGCCATCAATCATTTTGGATGTAGGAGATGGAGAAAAAGGCTTCCTTGGGTAACATTCAGTAAATGTGAAGCAAACAAAAGGTGACACTACACCCTGCTCCGCGGCAGGAGGGGGTGCAGAGAAGAGCTAATCCGTTGTTGGTGTGATGGGGACAGACCTTTGTGTTTGCAGCTGACAAAAATAGGTATTTTCCTTCAACTCTACAAGCCTGAAGCACGAGTGAGAACATTGAAAACTGTTGAAAATGTTCTGGTCCTTATTAATATGCTGCTTTTAAAAATATATTCCTTCCCACCGTTTCCCCGGGGGCCAAATCCTCAAATAGAAAACTGCTGCTAAAGGGGCAACCCAAATGAGGGACAGGCTTTCAGGGCTTTCAAACCAGCACACACCGACCCCCGGTGTGGTCAGAGATCAGTTACAGGGTGCTGTGTCTGCAGGTTGCTGTAGATTCAGTGTGACGAGCTGTTAATCCAGTAAATTTTTGTGCCTATGGGTTTTTGAGGCTCCAGTCAAACTCATCTTTGTGTTTCAGTTCCGCAGGATCGATTTCTGCTCTTTCTTCCTCCCACAAAGTTGATGCTTTAACATCTCAGCAGCGCCAACATAAACTTTTCAACACTCAAATAAAATGTGATTTTCTTCCTTTGCTGCCTGTAGTGAACGTTGTGCGACACCCAACCCCAGCTCGGCTGGATTCCAGAGGCTTCCCAGAAAAAGAGTTGGGGGGTCACATCACCCTCCGTCGCCTGCATCGGGTCGGGGAGGAAGAGCTGGGTCCGCCTGTAGAAAGACACCCCCATGGACGGGTGTTCCATGAGTTGTTGCTCTTCAAATTTTCTTGTGTTTGAAGAAACTTGGCCCGAGGTACCCGATGTGGGCACTGTTTTGGCATCTGGAGTCACAGAAATATTTAGGAAGGCCGTTGGGTTCTTCCCCCGTGCTCTTATCCCTCCTTCCTGTATTTAAAATTCCCCGAAGTGTTTTGTTTTATTCTTCTAAAAACATCCCCAGCTTTCTTTTAAAGGGGCAGGGAGAATCAGCTTTCTCCTGGCTGTAAATTATAGATAAATGCTTTTTACAGATGGGTGAGGTGAGGGAGGACAGCTTCTCCCCGTGGCAAAATAAACTCAATATTGGCCTTGGAGACTCTGGAGGACAAACTTCTCCAAGTCGTTGCAGAGCTGGAACAACAAACCAAAGGGTGCTGTTCAGTGCGCTTCTCAGTGGCTTTCCTGGTCTCTGGAATTCCAGATTGGATTCAGATAGTGCTCATGGGAATGTTGAGCTGGTGTTCCTTTCAGTTGTCTCACTGACCCTGGTGGCTATGTCACCAGCTGGGCTCCATGAAACCTCTCTGGATTTAGTGGAGGCTGTTGGGAACCCATCAGCTGCAGGGGGAACGAAAGAGTTAAGAAGGGGAATCTGATTGCACAGCTGAAATCTCAATTTGAACTTGTGGTCTCTGGAGAGAAAATGCCATTCAGCACCGTTGCACAGAGTTATTTCATTCTTAATTTTAATTGACACATCCCAGAATGCAGCCTTCTCCCGCGGATCCTGCCAGTGCGGGGACGTTGGTGAGTCAGTGTCTCTCTCTGGAGGCGACTTCTGGGGTTTGAAATCCAGGTCATCAGTAATTCCCCTCTTGCTGCCCGCATCCTTTCTGCCTACCTTATTCACTCAGTGGCTTTATGAAATTTGAATGAATCTTTCTTCAAGTAAGTCATTGGTCACCTCCTGGGATTTCAGCTTAATGACTTGACCTGGCTACTTTTTCCCTCCTCTCCATCCTCTGCCCCCTGGGTACCTGTTGAACAAGTGAAGGTGATGCTGCTGTGGGGGTGATAGCTCTTTCCTGGGTGCCAAGAGTACCCTGGGCACCTTCACTAATGGAAAAGTCATTCATTTAATCACTGATGTAAAAATGACATCAAGGTTTCAACTTTACTGGAGATGGGAGAGGCCACTTCAAGCCAAAACTTCTTGTGTAACATCAATTTTTCATCCCTCTTCTGGGTTTAATTCAAATGCAGTTAATTATAACCCCAATGATAAAGGGTTAGGATTGTGAAATGCCTGTCCTTTGCCTGACATTAGTTTCCCAAACTCCTAGCTGGAGCCTACAGTCTCCATCACACCTTTCCATGACTCTTGGTGTCTATCACACACCTGTACGTGGAATATTTCCTGCAGAACTTGCTTTTGCCTGATTTCAGCCTGTTTATCGTGGGAGCAAGGTGTGTGAATGGTGCTCATCTGACCAAGTGTTCCTGAGCAGAGCTGTTCCTGCTGGTTGACTTCTCCAGGGCTTTGCTGGGATGAGGTGTGGAGCCAGGAGGGAGCCTCCCAAGGGTTGCACAGCAGAGCGTGTGATCCAGAAGAGGAGCAGCTTCTGGTTTGGGTTTGAGCTCCAGAGTTTCACTGTGCAGGGACGTGGGTTTCTGCCTTGTCCCTGTCCTGGCAGATGGGGTGCAGTGGGGTTTGGGTTTGTTGCTTGGTCAAAGCTCTTTCAGGAGCATTGTTATCTCTGAAGGCAATTAAATTTACAGGAAGTGCATTCAGCTTCTTGCAGTGTGCATCAAGAAAATTTGAGTAGGTAATTAATCTGAGGAACTGGAAATTAATTGGGAGGGAAATTGTTGCTTTAAAGATGTGCTAAATAATCACCATTTTCCTATATTTAGCTGTCTATTGAAGTAATCTGAGATGTAGAGAAGCTAAACCGCTGTCACCCAGCACTCCTTATTTTGGACGGTGAGACAATACACCACAAACAGCCAAATATTTCTTCCTTTGACTCACAGAAGTAAGAGCAGAAAGCTCACTGGGCACTGGCGGGAGAGTTCGGGATCTACTGGCTGCCTGGTGTGCTGTGATGGGCTTTTGAAAAATTCAGTTTTCTTGGTGGTTTTCTGGAACTGGAAGTCCTACTGGAGCAAGGACTTGATGGCCCTGGGGCTGGAGGCTTGGGCTGGATCCAGGCTCTGGTGTGGTGGAGGTTTTCACTTCGGTGAGTTGCCGTCGAGGTGGGAGCAGGGGCTGTGAAGAGGAGGGTGTGGGTACTGGAGCAAGTTGGATTAGGTGGTGCTGAGTGGGATTTTCATCTGTGTGATGGTAACACTGTAGGTGGCACGTGTGTGAGGGTGGATACGGTGAGCAGCACGTGGGTGCTGGGGCTGCTCATGTAGGATCTGATCTGGGATCTGGAGGGGTGTTCCTGCAGAGGTGGTTGTTGCACAGGAGCTGGAGGATGAACATTTGGTGGTTCAGCAGTGGGGCTGAGCAGCTGCCAGCTTTTAATTGTGGTGTGTGGATCCTGCTGCTGTTTCCAGAGGCGTTTGGAAGGGCAGTGCACTCCTTGGCCAAGTGTAGCAGGATCATTGCTGCAGAAATGCTCCCTGTGAAATTTCCAGACTTTAAGGGAATGGAAATGGTGTGGGTTTTTTGTCTTTCTTTAAACGTGACAGGTGCTGATCAAGTGGAGAAACGTAGAGGCTCTTCTCGCTTGTTTCTGGAATCGATGTGAGGTTTCCATTCCAGAGGTTTCGAGTAATTCCAGCTCTGTGTTTCCCAGCTTCTGTGAAGAGGATGTAGCGTGATGTCAGTGTAACCCTGAGGTACCTTAACTCCACCAGGACCTGTAGAATGTGCTCGCTGGCATTGTTACCACCCAGGTCCACGTCTCTATTTTTCTTCCTTGTGCTTGGAGGGTCTACAAAGAGCACATAGAACCTCCTGTGCCATAAGGCTCCCTGGCTTTATTTATTTTTCTAGAGAAGGAATCTCAAAAAGGGTTCCTAGGCTGTCAGATTTGTTCTCCCTCTCTTCTGCCTTCCGTGTTGCATGGCTTGTTTTTGTGAGATTGGAAAAAAATTAGTAACGAAGTTCATACATACTTAGGGGCATATTGCTCCTCTTGTTGCTGGGAGTCGGTCCGAGCTCTGGGCGCCCATCACCAGGCTGAAGAAGGGTTTGGTACCTGGTGTGTGTTAGCAGAGCTGTGGGAGTTAATTTGGCATCCTCTGTGTGTGTGTTCACTGCCTTTATGAGAAGAGAGTATCAGGGAAAAGTTACTTTGGAGTTTGGGATAAATTGACCAGAAGTTGCTCTCTCTTTCCCAGTGAGTGACGTGTTTTTCGAGGCTTCTGTGTACAAAACCTGAGATGACACAAGCACTGAGTCTGTTGGTTTGAATCCTGGATAAAATTCAATAATTTTTAGATAACATCATGTAGCAATACAAAGCAGAAAGTTGTATTTGGACATCCTGGGATGTCTTGCTCCATTCAGGGATCCAGGCCAGGAGGAGTGTCCCTCTCCCTTCGTGGTATCCTGAAGAGCTTCTGCTGGAACCTTTTCAGCTGGGCACGTTCCTCCCAGAGCAGAGAAAAGAAGGAGCTACAGGAGTTTCTTGTTCTTTCTTCATAATGATTAATTTCCATCCTCTCCCCTTTAGGGAGGCAAGTGTGATTCTTGGGCAAGTTAAATGTCTCTGAACGTTTTGGCAAGGTAAATAATTGCTGCCCTGGGTGGGTGTGGATGCCAGGAGGTGTGTGTGGCCCCGGGGCTGGAGACAGGACCGTAGCCGTGTTGCCAGCAGCAGTGATGTGAGGCCAGATGCTCATCCCTGCATGGTCACTGGGTAGTAAGAGCCTCAGCAGGTGAAACACGTGTAGTAAACATCACCCGCAAAGTCCAGATGTCAGGAGTTTATGCTCATGTGCAGGATGTCTGATCTGCTTCTGTGGGATTGAAAAAAAATAATAAAAAATGAGAGAAATCTGTAGATAAACACGTGATGCTTCTGTGCCTCTGGAACAGATTGTTGCCCCCACACTCTTTGTCACTAAAAACCCATTAGTGGCCCCGTGTGGAGGAGGGTCACCTGCTGGTGCTGCTTGGTTGGATGAATGCGAGATCTTTGGAGCTGCGTGATAGAGTGAGGGTTCTGAAAGTCTGCAAGAGGGGGAGTTGTTTGAACAAATTCTGTAGATCTTCCAAAGCTGCATTAAAGTGGTGCATCTCCAGTTTGTTTTGCTCTTTGCTGGGTACCTGCTGATCCAAAAAGGGAAGATTAAAAAAAAGAAGTGTGTGAGTTCAGGGGGTTTTTGGTATCTGAACTGCTTGCTGTCACGTTTGCGCCACGTCCTGTCAGTTATCCTGCCCGGTGGTGCCATGAGAGGCTGCACCAAGAGGGAGTCATTGCTTACCCACAGATCTCTTCTAGAAGTTGATTTGTTACCTGGATGGGTGTCCTTTAGAAACAGGGAGAAAAAGGGGAGAAGCAGCTTACAGACTGCTCTCAGTCTGTTGCAAACAGAAGGCATTATCTGCTTTATATAAACCTTTTTTCTCTTACATCATTTCTCTCCTAAACTTTTGTTTGCTTAATTAAAAAAAGGTAGAAGTAACTGAAGCTGAAAAGAAGGTGGCTTTAGTGAATGGCTTTCTCCCAGTGACAGTATTCTAGATGACTTCAGGGATGTGTCCTCAGTATTGAGGTTTGGGTCTGTTTAATAACCCTCATTGATTGCTGGAAGCGGCTTGGTTCTGGCGCTGGGCTCTGGGTAATGGCACGTCGGCTTCGTACGTCTCCCCAGCTCTTGGCTGGGGCTGAATGGAAGTCACTGGAGTGAGAATTTCCCAATGACACTGGAGCCTGAAAACTGGCATTGTGCAATGTGCCCAGTTACAATGAGGCAGCTTTACTGGAATACAACAAAAAGACCATGTTATTAGTTTAAAAAAAGGGGGGGGAAAGGGCAGCTTTGATTGTTTCACGTAGGTGATTCAGAAACTTGGACTTTTTTTTTTTACATAAAGGCTATTATAGCCTTTTTGAAATCGTTGTAGGGAGTAATTCTTGCGCTGCATTAGCAGCTATCCCAGTGAGCATGCACAGGCTAAACCCACATTTTTAAAATTCCTGCATTGACGCTGTTCCTGCAGTAATGAGAAAACCGGGATTTGCTGGAACGGACAGGCGTCATCTGTACAGGAGATAAATGGCTGCTGAAGAAAAAACTAGGAGGGACTTCCAGTAGGATTGAGACACCAGAAGAAATAATGAAAAGATTTCTGGAAAAGGACCTCGCCTCTTCTGTTGTAAAACACGTGTAGGATGTACCAGGAAGGAGTGAATTGGGTTCCCAAAACAATACAGTGCTTGGGACGGAGGGTTTTGGTTCAAGACAAAAATTGAAAGAAATAAGAGTTCATCATGGAGGATAAATCCTTTGGGTATAAAGCATTCCTCCTCCATCCCACCCAAGGCAAAGAGGCAATTCCACAACCAGTCACTGGCCCTTGGTGGGGCTGGCAGGTTATGCCAATTATCTCTGACTCTTGGTTTTGCTGGCTCTTATGGGTTTTACATGTTCTTGAGAAATACTTAGTTCCTTCATTGACCTTTCTCTGGCACTGTAGTTATTTGCAGGCTTTAAATAATTGGGATATTTAGTTTAAGACTCGAGATGTGAAGTCCCAATTCCCAGAAAGAGTTCAGAAGGAAACCGGGAAGCTTTCTTCATCAAGATTATCAACTATTTAGAAAACTCAGTGTTCTTTTGTCCTATCATTTCCATATGGAAACAAAAAATGCCCACCACAAACCAAAATCCCAAAGTCCAACCCCAGGTTTGTAGTTGGGAGGTAGCCTTGTGTAGCCTTCTGTAGTGGAAGCTTACGGAAATACTTATTCCCTGCTCCTGAGACTTCTCACAAATGGATGGGACCCATTTCTGTTAAATTCTTTAACTTTTGAACATGTTTTTATTCCTTCTCGCCTTCTGTCTTCCTCCCCCTGAGGTGGCCCAAGTGTTTTAGAAACAACGTGGTCGGCTGGAGCTCGCTGAATAATTCAGCTGTTGCCTGAAGTGATAGTAAAAAGAGGACGACCCATTTAATAAATCAACCAGAGCTAAAAGCTCTGTGGTTTGTATAAATGTTCAGCTGCCCTCCCTTTGAACTACCTGAATTTCTATTCTGAAATGCAGTTTTCCCCCTCTCGGCTGGGTTTCCCAGCTCTGGAAGGGGGCCTGATCCACCTGCAGGTTTCTCTGGCACGTTGGTTCTGTTAAATGGATCTTTCTCAGAGGACACACCTTCTCCCCATCCATGGGGCGTTCTTGGCTGCTTGTTCTCTCTCACAGTTGCTTCACAGGACTCCCCACTATGGGTTTCCCAAATATTCTGCCAGAACCACTTCCCAAGAGCTCCCAGTGCCCCCCTGGGCTTCCTCAACCATTTTTAGCCCAAGAAATAAAGATCCTTTGGGGGGTGGTGCAGCCTGCCTGCTGAAGTGATGCAGAGACCTATCCTTCTCACGTATGAGCTTTGCTGTAAATAAATAAGAATTCTCCAAGATTCTTTATTTCTGATTTGTACATCATGCCTCCTATGTCTAAAACAGGTCTAAATGCAAACCCCTGTCTTTAAGGGGCCTTGCACAGAAGTACAACCATCTGGGGAAGTTCATAAACCTCTTGCTAAAGACATCCTTCTGTCTGTAGCCTATGTCAGGCTTGTATTTAATCCCTTTGGACGGGCACTTGCCAGTACATCAGTGTGTTACCGTACAAATTGCTTTCTCATTGTTGCTGTAATTGTAAAATAATCCCTCTATTATACCCACCCAATGATCAGGGCATTATCTTTCTGCTGAGCTGCAGCATTTCTCGGTGCCTGGTGGTGTCCTGCCTGTTGGAAATGAGAGGTATTTATTAAATTGGCTTGTCAGTTGTGGCCCAATTTGGAAAACTGGCATAGTGAGCAGAAGGAGAGACGTGCTCCATGCCTGCCTTGAAACGTCAGCATCTTCCTTGTAGTTTATTGCCTCTTTATCTTCTTTTTTTTTTCTGTTTTTTCCTACTTCAGTCCGTGTCTCTGGACTCAGGCTGACCATGCTAGGTTACTGGTTTTGAAGGCTGCCAGGGCTGGGTGTGTGACTGCTGCTGTGTATGAGTAAATGGTTGTAGGCTTCAAATCAGGATCCGGGGAGAGATGACCCATTTGCTTCTTTTGCCTCTTCTGGCTGGAGAGTCGAATTAGCAGCTGAGATCTGTGCTAGGGGTGTTAAACAGGAGCCCCTATTATAGCCTCTGTGGGACCTGGGGCTGGCACCTTCAGCATGAAACCCAGAGCTGGTGGCCTTTCTAATAAAACTTTGTGCCCTTGCAAGTATCCCAAACCTCTTCCTTAATCAAGAGGTAATGATCTGTTTGATCATTTTCAAGAGCTCGTGGCTATTTTTTTTTTTTCTGCTGTGTTTATTTTTTGTAAACGGTTGGGTTGCTTTCCCTCTGGCTGCAAGGCAAAAACCTTCCCGGAGCAGCAGGAGGCTTCTTCCCCAGCCCCTTCTCCCAAGTGTATTCAAAACCAAATGGAAAAAAAAAAAATAAAAGCACCACTGGGTATTCTAATTTTTCTCCCGAAACACAATCAAACTCAGATGAGTTATTGCAGACAAGCTGGAGAGGCTGAGCAGCCTGTGGATATTCTGGTGCCCTCCTGCTCTCTCCAGTCTGGGATCTGGATGTGTTGGCAGCTTCAGGAGTGACCCGGATCCAGAGGAGCTGAGCTCAGTTGCAGATCCTTCACTGTGAAGTGAAGGCAGGAGAGGGCTAGGGAGCTACAAAAAGAACTACAGAGCCTTTCTAAGAGAAGCACACGTGTGTACAATGGGCAGTGGACACTGGCTGGAAGACCAGAAGATCTCCAGAGTGATGCTGTGCTTTCCAGCTGCTCATCCAAGCAGAATTCATGTTCATGTGGTGGGAGAGTTCTTCAGGCTTTGTGCTCGTGACAGCAGCCATGCTTCTCCGTGTGTCAGTGTAAAGAAATAGGGTTTGAGGTCCATACATACCTCTGGAGGTACATATAGCTGGCTTTGGCTGGGAGACTAGAGGAGAACTTTTTTATTGTTCTGAGGAAAAAGGGTTTTAAAAACCACGTGGATGATCTGCAAGAAGAGAAAATACTTAAAGTTCCAATTAGTGTTGAGATTTGAACTGCAGGACTTCAGTCCTATGGAAATGGCTCCTTTCAGTGTGCAGGAATATGAAACGTGGGGCAGGGAGTGTTTCTGAGATACTTGATCTGCTGCTGTAGATAAGGAGTTTTCACTTGCCAACTATAAGGTAAGAACTTCCCAGAGCTGGCTCGTTATCTCCTTTGTTGTTTGCTTTTTGCCTTGCTCTGTTGTTATCCCACACTAAAGAATCTGAGAGATGATTGTGTTGATTCTTCCCAGGAGGAAAGATGCTGCTATTGATAGAGCAGCTTCTGGCAAAAGAAAATAAAAAATATTGAGGTTAGACTTTGCAGAATTGGAACTGAGACTCAACAAATAACCTGGACTTGAACACTTACTGGTCATAAATCTTCTTGTGAAGAAGATAAATGTGTGTATTTGCCCCTATGGATGGGTGCCGTTGGGTTGGTTGCTCTACATCCCTGTTCCTCAGGGTGGTGAAGTCCAGGTCCCATTTATGCATCCTCTTCCCTGCACCTCTCTGAAAACGAGCAGAACTTAGAACTCAGTGCAGAGAAGACCCCGGAATGCTAAGAATGGCTATGGTGAACAGTAGGTTGTAGGACTAATAAATGAGGTGGTTTATTCTGGCCCAGTGCCTTGGATTGAAAGGGGCTGGCAGTAAAACCTCGGAGGCAGAGCTCCTGCGGGTTGTGTTCAATGGTTGTGAGGGGTTGTTGTGAAAGGGGGAGGAAGAAAGGGCTCAGGCTGATGGGCTGGTCGAGGTGCTGGGCTCTCAGCAGCACGGCGTGGGAGGCTGAGCTTTGGGTGCACACCGGAGGAGACGGATGTGGGGTGCTAAGGTAGGATGGATGGGCAGTAACAAGGCAGATGAGAGCTCTGTTTGAAAATACTGAAGGAGATCAGAACTGCTGAGTTTCTGGGGGTTTCTGAGTGTACGGAAAGGGTGGGCGATGTTGGGAATTCAAGAGAATTGCCTGGATGCTGAGGACAGCAAGTGCTTTTGGCATGGGTAGTGCTTAGGGAAAGTTTAGTGAAAATATCTGAATTGTAGCTGAATGGAAGGAAAAAAGCATGAGGGAAAGAGGACGGGATGAGGAAGGGCTTGGTGGCCCTAGTGTGTACCATCCAGCTTCACAAGACTGCAGGGTTTTAGGTCATTTCATTCTTTAATGCTGGTGTATTCTCATTGACACGAGGGAATCGCAGCCCACAGCCACGGGAGTTCTGCAGTTGAACGTCCCCTGTGAAATCCTTCATGCTGGAGTCCAGCAGCACTTAGCGTTTCAGCAGGAGCCTCCAGTGACAGGCAACATCTGTGTGCAGCATTGCTGGAATTCCTGATAAATGAGTTCCAGAGGCAACCTTCCACTTGGGGGACGTTTCACAAATTCTGCCGCGCAAAAAGAATAAAGTTTATCAGCCCAACTTCTTGGTGGCCTGAGAAGGTAAAGAACTGGAGATTCCACTTTGGATGGTGGGAGAGACTGGAGTCTGTTTGTCAGACACTGGTGCTCTTTGGGATGAGTCTTTCCTTGTCACTGCTGACAACCAACGTGTCCTCCAAGCTCTGGGGAATGTAATGGGGGGCACTGGGACACAGGGGTGGGTGACCTGTTGCTGATCTGTTCCTCAGTTTCCTCTTCTGTGAAATAAGCAGCCTTTAAAATGAACGCTGGTCCTGAACTTCGCGGGATGCAGAGAAGAAGGTGGTTGTGAACTGTACAATATTACTGGGAGGTGGTTGAATTATTCCAATGGGAGTGAAACCAGGGTCTGGTTTTGGGACGTCTCCTGCGGTGGTGGAGAGCTGTTGCTGGCCCTGCTTTGTAGAAGGTCACTGCTGTCAATCCCATCCAGATGTGTGTCCTCAGGGTTTGTCTAAACAGAGTTTGCACTGCGTGGTGTTAATAGCTCTTGCGCTGGCTCCCAGCGGGGTCCCACCCTTGTGCTTTCACCCCCGTGTTTATCCACTCCTGATCCCCTCCCACCCATTCCTGTTTTCTTCTCTATTCAGCTGTCTTGATGCAACAATTTTGGAGGAATAAACCTTGCCTTCTCCCCTCCTATGGGAGAGAAAAATTAAAAAACAAACAAACAAAAAAAACCCCCAACAAATTAGGAGGGACTAGAAAGCTCATAACAGAAACGATGGATAGGAATAGGAACAGACCTGAAAATTTCTGTCTCTTTCCAGCAGCGGAGGAGCCCTGTGAATTTTGGAATGGGTAAGACAGCGTGGGGTTAATCAAACTGGGAAATCATCTGTGGTGAGATGCTGGCGTTGTTCAAAATGGTTTGATATAAAGGTTGGGAAGCAGGAGGCTGGGGGCTCCATTCACCCCTGTGGCAAGGCTGGCACAGGAGAACTTGGGTGTTGGGAGAGAAGGGGACTCGAGAGCCCGCGCTGGGGTGGCATCTGTCTGCGCCACGTGTGCTTCTGCTGGGAGGTGCTGGGTGATTTTTGGATAGTCAGGGAAAGGTTACAGCAGGTTTTTCTCCATTGCTGGTGATGGAGGGGGATGATGCTGTGCGTGTGCAGACGTGAAGGGCTGAAACCAGGCACATCCTCTTGGAGACGTGGAACGCGATGGTGTGGCTGCTCGCGGCGGTTCCGGCTGGAGCCGGGGCAGGAGATAAGGGTGTGGAGCCAGCCTGGCCCCCAGCCAATCAAAACTTCATTATTTTTTTCTTGCCTGATTGTGTTGGCCTGAGCAAGTCAAATGTTACCCAATTTTCTGACCCAGTTCTGTTTTGTGCCTCCAGGACAAACTCTGTTACATGCTTCTGTCTTCTCAAATATGTGTTTTGAACGTGTTTGTGTGAGTTCCCGTTGGTGGGGGATGAGTAGGATAACACTGCAGAAAAAATCACAAAAGCTTCCAGTTGTTCAGGGTTATTTTTTTTCTCCTCTGACTTTTGTTTTTCTTCTGATGGCTTTATCCTGGCCACACCAATGTGTTCCTTCATCTGGTGACAGGGATGCAGGGGAGCTGTGCCTGAGCCCCGGCAGCTGGGTGATGCTGAAGGAGGTGTCCTCCTGAAAGGTGTCCTGCATCACTCAGCATCTGCTCAGCCAGGACCTTCCCTCTCAGGGGATCTGCTGCTGTCTTGGGTGTTGGAGGTTGCTCAGATCTTCTAAATGAGGTGCTAAGAAGTGGACTGAAAGTAAATCCTAAGAGTTCCTGAAAATTTGGTTTTTGTCAAGGTGAGAATGATTCCTGGGGCACAGGAGGGGGTGAGAAGGGAAGAGGTTGGCTCTGGATAAGCAGCTGCCCCTCTGCAGATGGGAAGGGATGGTGGGTTTTTTCTCAGTTTTGTGAAGTGGCCAAGAATCCGTGGCTCAGCTGTGACGGAGCTGTAATTCAAAGATGCCACTTGTCACTGTGGTTTATTTATCCCAGTTTATATCATCCAACTGAGAAATTTGTTTTCTTTCCAGTGTTTCACTCGCCTGATATTTAATTGTGCATTGGCTGCGGGAGCCAGAACTGGCTTCTCGACTCCCTGAAGCCACAGAGTTTATGCTGGAGCTGAATTTTCCTCTCCGTGCTCAATCTGTGACACTGGACAGGTCGATTTTGGGGGCCTAAACGTTTGCAAAGTCCTTCCCTGCAGGGTCAGAGGTTTGCACAGAACTGTGTGTGTGCAGGAGAGAATTTTTCTTTTTTTTTAATAAGACAGCTGCTCTAAATAAAGTGCTTACACAGCAATTGGGAGGCAGAAATTTACAGACTGGGATGATTGGCTTTTGTTCAATATTTTTAATTGGCATTTGGTGTGCAGTGTAAATCTGCCCTGGCTGTTCTAACAATATTTGGCCAGATTTGAGTCGTTTTTGCTCTCTCACACCCACATTACTTCAATTTCTCAGAAGGAAGTGTTGTTTTGTTTCAAACTTGAGTGTGATGTACAGTAGTGTTTTTGTTGCTGTACCACAATATTGGGGTTTGCCTCCAGTGTAAATCTTCAGGTCGGGATCCTTGGTACCTCCTGGAATGATCTGCAGCGTTTCAGGTGCTTGGGTGAAACCATCAAGAGTCAACTGTTTGGCAGTTCCTCTACGATTGCCAAATGGAAAGTGGGTTTCACTGCCTTTTAATGCTTTAACTTGTTAACTTAAGAAGTTTTTGTCTTGGAAATGGAGAGATTGGTGTCGGTAGCTCTGCTGTGCTTGCGGTCATAACGGTCCATACCCCTGTTTGGAGCAGGAGGGATCCCGTGGCTGAACCCGCTGTGGGAGGACGGGTGGTTAGAAGGATTTATTTAAATAAACAGTTTGTACTCTGACTCTGACTCCCCACACCCACCCTGCCCGCTGCTTGGAAATGCTGGAGGGAAGCACCACTCCCTCCGTAGGAACTCGAGCGTGCATGGGCTCTGTCTTGATGTCTTCCAGTTGTGTTTGGCCACGGGCAGTGGTGTTGCTGGGGGCTTGTCCACCCAGGAGAAGGCTCCTAGTGGCTACTTTTCTCCGAGGCTCCATCCATGGTCCTCTACCTGAAGATTGGATCGTTCCTCAAGAGTGGAGCAGTGCTGGGATTGCTCATCCAGGCTCTCTGGCCAGTGCCTGGGCCAACGGCAATTACCATCTCCCAGAAAGGTGAAAGTACCCCCATTTGAGGTGCATTTAATTGTGTTAAAATGACCAGAAAAGGTGTAGTTACCTTCTGAGCTATATATAAATGCCAAGCTGAAATGGAGCATTGGAAGGTGAAATGCACTTTCTTTTCTGTAAGGGAATGGCAGGTGCTGTGCCCTTTGGAGAGGGAGTGGATGGAAGGGAATGTGATGGGGGTACGATGGGGGGGNATGTGATGGGGGTACGATGGGGGTGGGTGGGAGCACAACGGAGGGGAGTATGATGGAGGGGGGACCCTCTCAAAGGTGTTGTACTCATTTCCCCAGTGAGCAGTACTGTGTATTTATAGAAATCCCAATTTTCTCGGGAGCAGTTGTTGTTGCAGCTGTATGCAAAATACTGAGTTGGAAGGCAGCAGGTGAGGAAAGGGAAAGCAGATTCACAGCACAGCAGTTCACCTGCTCCCTCTCCCTTGGGGAATGTTGTCCTTGTCTGTGCTGGAGGGTGACTTTTTTTTCTGAAATAAAATTGGAAGTTGGGAGGTAACCATCCCAAAGGTGCACACAAAGGCTCCAGAGGGAGGATGGGAGGCTGGAGCAGGCTCTGGGGGGTTACAAACCCCGTCAGGTTGCAGGGGACAGACCCACAATGAGCAGGAGGTGTCTTTGGTGCCTCTGATCTCGGCTTATGCTGAATGAGCTCGTTATTTAGATGCTCATAATGAATTAGATAAACAGTGAAATAATTAACAAAGTAGGCAATTAAATGGTTATTGCTGGTTTTAGAGCTGAGTTTATTTAGATGGATGAGGTAGTTCATTCTGCCATTAGTTGCGCCCCAGCAAAAAGGATTTATTTTTTTTCCCCTTTTAATGAATAAACACCACAAACAGAAAATGTAGCCTGGCTTTCACTGGAGAGACAGCACCATCCTCTCCTTCCTTTAGAGGAGAAGCATCAGAGACTGACTCACGTGTAGCTTCTGGAAATACTTTCTTGGTTTTCTTAGATGTCAAAAAATCCTCAGGTTCTTTAATACAGCAGCAGGGATCATCAGTTTGTCAAATGTTGGTATCTGATTGACTTAATGAACCAGATGATGTCTGTGGGACAGATTTCCAAGTGCATGCAGGAGCTGATCTACCTTATGGCCATTCTCTGAGTGGATCCTAAACTGGAAATCTTTCATACTGGAAACTTCTAGCAGTATTGCCATGCCTTTTCCTGGTGTTTGTGTGTTGGCTTCACCCAACCGAATGGTCTCTTCAGACCTTGTGTGGATTCTGTGGTTCTTAGTGTAGGTAATTTAGCAAAACTTGCAAGCTGTTTGCTTTAGCTTTCATTCTTTTACACGCCCCTCCTGTAGCCCACTGCCTTTCCTGGTGGTGAAACCCCCTGAGCTCAGCTCTGCAGGGTTTTCTCCTTACCTGCTGCCATACAGCAGCCCATCTCTTGTTTGGTGAGGAGATACGAGGGCTGACTGAGATTTCTGCAAAAGCTGACTGAATTTCTGATGCTCAAAGGTGTGTCACAGATGCAATCATTCTCTTCTTTTCTTTTTCTTTTTTTTGAAAAGAAAAGCAGAGTTAGGAAGTTGACTGTCACTGTGTAGACCAGTGCTGGGAGTGGGTGCTGCTGCATGTTCTCTGGGTGTGATTTGGTGCCTGAGGTACAAAACACAGTTGTCAGGAACACCATCAGTAAATCCTTAACTGGGAGGTGGTTTTGCAGCAATGTTAAATCGGGTGAATCAAGGCAATTTTATTTCCCTGCCTATTTTCTCCTGCTCTGTGTACATGTTCATCCGGCTTCTCCTTATTAAACTGGTCCGGCTGTTTGGTACTTGGAAAAAAATTAGCTGGATGACCAGGGAATGCAAAGATAGTTGCCTTCCACTGCTCCCAGAACATCTTGGAGATACAGAACGGTAACTGCATGGGAAAAACACTTTCGTCATTTGTCATCGTGGATTGCTCTGTCAGGAGGCAAATTTCAGGCAGGAAACAAAGCACTTAAGCACGCTCCATAAAGTGGCTTCTGGAGTATTTTCTTTGTACTTTGATGTACAGAACACACAAAATAAGGCTGTCAAAGATTCTCCAGTATATTCTCGTGAATTCCCATTGCAAACCTTCATACTGAGGAAAAAAACAGGTGAATTTGGGTGCAGACTGAGGTGTTGGGCTGTGCTGGGCTGTGTGGTCTGTTCCAGTGTGAATTTTATACATTACAGATGGCTTTGCATGGATTTTACTGTTCTTAAAAGTGTCTTCACTCCAGAGTAATTGCTCTGCTTTACCAGTGGTTTAATTTTATTTTGCAAGAGCATGGTTTTTCCTTCGGGACAGAGTATTTGCACCAGGAGTTTCTTTGAGAAGCTGTAGCTTCCCTACAGTCAGCCTCCAGGTGCTGCACAGCTACAAAGGACATCAAGGACTCATCTGACAACCTGTGTCAGAGAAAGTTGGAGTCGGAAACTTTTCTTGAGAGTTTTTGGTGTATTTATATCTTGTAAGAAGTCAGCAGCGCTTTTTTGTCTGGGGAGATCTTTGCAGGAAGTTCCTTTTAACTCTGCCTTGAAAAACCTGAGCAGGTTTTTCCTTTCCAAGAGCGGAGAGATTTACCAATAAGTGGAAATGTAGCAGTGGCTTTTTCCTGCTCCTGTAGGTCCTCTGTGCAGGGTTGTGCTCTGACAGAGTGACTTTCACATAGATGGACACTTTAAGATAATTTGGTGCAAAGAAAAACGTAAATGAAGTTTCTGATTAACAGAAGTGTCCTGATGAACTTCCTGAGTAGTCACCACAGCTGGCACCTCTCGGTAGCGCCAGCAGGGCTGCAGTCTTGGAAACACAGCAGAGCATATGGGCAACGGATTAATTCTGTGGATATTAATTAATAAACACTCTTCCTCTGGGGAGAAACCTTTTAGCACATCCGCAGCTTGGCCCTGGCACTGCACGCATGAGTGGGTTGCCAACACGCATCCCTGAAGTGTCACTTGTTATTTCCCCTGATGGGCTGGGGGCTGCCTCCTTGCCGGGATCCCAGTGTGGCTCAGCTGATGGATGGAAGCAGATACACACCCTGGTGGAAACGGAGCTGTGGGGTGAACGGGTGGTGTGTTGTCAGCCCCTTCCTCTGGATGTCACAGGGCTTTGTTTGCATCCCTGTGCGGTGCCGTGCTGAGGGAACAGTTAATAGACACCCCAGGGCAATCCAGCTGGATTACAGACCACCCTTCAGTTTATCTGCTTCTGGGAAAAACAAAACAAAACAAAAAAAAACAACCCACCACCAACAAAAACAACAACAAAAAAACCACCTTTGGTCTGTCAGCAAGATCATACAGCTCCCAGAGAGACCCATAAACTAATGCAAGTGTTGGAGGATGGAGGCTGATGGTGAGGATCCAAAAACCTCCCCACCTGATGATGAGTTAGTTCTCTTGTGAGTCTTTTTTTAGTAGTAACAAGGTGGAAACAGTTTACAAAAACTATTTGCTGCTGACCATTTGAACCTGCTTGGCTGCTGAGTCTGCAAAACGCTACCTAATGCCGTAAGCAATGGATTTCACTGGTGATTTCTCCTGCAGGTGTGAAGTTAATGTCCTTGAAGCCATTCGCTCGGTGATTTGCTCTCAAGTTGCGGGCTTTTTACCTTCGTAAAATTCCATTAAGCTAATTACATGAGTTTGCATGGATATTTGCTTGCTTCCTGCTGTATAAAGATACTGGAACACAGGTACCCTGTGATGGTCTCACCTTCGTTGCAGAATGCAGTGCATCCTCAGGAGGGGCTGACAGGTGATCTGACTGTCCACAGGTTGAGCCAGAAGTGCTGGAGTTTGTCTGTCTCTCTTCATGGTTTCTCATGTTCTTCTCATTACATGAAGTATTCTCCTTTTCATTACAAAATGGTCTTATTTCTTGTGATACGTCTGCAACTATCATGAAAAGGAGAAGTTTCTTAATTCAAGTTTGCAAAGAGTGCAGAGGCTTATCTGTTCATCACGCTTCCTCTTGGAGAAGCTCTGGCTATAAAACACGTTTGTGATTACAAAGCAGTTTTATCAATTACGTCTTCTAAAAAGCAGTAAGATTTCCAAAAGATTAAAAATTTAAATATCCTATTTGAACTTGATGAAGGAAATGGTGGAGTGCCCCTGCAGTGCTCGTTCGCTGCACGCGTTTCGATGGCATTTGCTGTTGGCTTTTCTTTAGGGGCTTCCAAAGCATTGTGAGTCTGGGACAACTTGACCTTCTCTTGCAGACAGAATGAATTGTGCCTCTGACTGTTCTGCCCTGTTGTCAGTGACTGGCAGAATCTATGGAGGCAGCTGGGCTGGACACAAACCTGGTTTCTGGCAGGAGCAAGTAGACTCCTCTGGTTTAAATGTCTCATCGTCTGAAGAACAGCAGGTTAAGGAAGGACTTACCTCAGCACCTTGTCAAAGAAGTTAAGAGAGTCTTGAAATCAATTAGTTAGGAAAGGAGCATCTTTTATTAATGTTTGGCTACCTGTGGTCATGTATAAATCAGTGTGATGGAGCAGCTGCTGCATGCCCCGTTTCCCTTCCTCAAGGAAAAACTCTCTGAATACATCTATAAATAGCCAATAGTAAATAAATAAGAAATAATTTGGCTATTTCAGAGCATGAATCAGTGTTCTAGGCAGTGCTGGGCTGTATTTGCTTGCTGTTGGGTTGTTTATGTGCTTCTCACTTTTTAATGAAGGGCCCTGTTTTTCATTAGTACAATTTATACTTAATGTCTTTATGGGTGTAGTTAAATATCCCCTATCAAAGTGTCAGCAGTGCTTCTCAGACACATGTATAACCTTTTCTACTCAGGGCTTGCAGCCTACGTCTTTAGCAGGGGAAATTATTAATCCCTGATGAGTGCAATGAAATGATACATGAAGTCAGCAGGAATCTTTCCACCCCGGGAGCTGGCGGGGCTGGTGTTTAAGCCAGCAAACTGCAGCGCTTCGCAAAATATTATGGATCCAGAAGCAGGGTGAATGATGTCTACAAGGTTTACAAAGCCAGGATTAAGAATAGCTGCAACGGCTGCTGCTGAAGGTATTCAGAGCACGTTTTCCAGTATATTTTCTGGGTTTCCAAACATATTTTTAGATGTATACTAAGAGACTGTTACAATACATTGGCTGCCTTTTGTTATGTGAATGATAGGGTTATGCTTAGGTGTCCTTTAATTTTCTAAATGGAGCTGTGCTCAGTTTAAACTTCTTGGCAAAAAATATCTTTCTGGGTTCTTTTTCTGCGATGGGAGATGCTGATGATTCCTTACTCAGAAGTTGATTTGATTTCCATGTGTGTGAACTGATAGCTGGTGGGAGGCTGTAAATACTGATGTGTTTGGTCACTGTTGACTCGGATAATTGAATTAAGTGCGGGATCAGGCTGGTTTTTCCGCCCGTGGTGAAGTGCTCCTTGGTGTTTGACAGGATTTGACGTTGAGGATGGGTATCTTTGTTTTCACCCAGAGAGAGAGATGGTTGTGTTTGTTCTTCCCGACTTGCTGTCAGCCCTCGTAAGCAAGATTTATTAATTTGGCTCCCTCTTCGTGCTGTGTTGTTCTCACCCTTCCCTGGTGTCTGTGGCTCGGGGCCGTGCTCCTGCCCCATCCCCAGCTCCTGTGTGGGGTGTCGTGAGGCTGGACATTTGCTGTGGGAGGTGGGTTGGGACAGATCTGCTCTCAGGAAGATCCTTCCTCTCCTTTTCCTGGATGAATCGCTCTGACAGCGGGATGGAGCATCTCAGGTACTACAGGTTCCTTGTGAAGGTCTATGGAAAGGCCACCAGGGGCCAGGCAAGGTTTTGGACTGTTGCCTGTGCGCGTTGGTGGGTGTGAAATCAAATGCTGGGCTTGTGTTCAGGTTTCTTGTATTTTATCATCTCTTCCCTGTCAGTAAGTACCAGTAGATACACGTCTAACAAGAGCTTAGCAACAAAGCCAGAGTCCAGGCAAACCGCATCAGGAGCCAGAGAATGACACTGCATTGTCTGGAAAGCTGTGGAAAAAAAAAAAAAGCATCTTAATATACTGCCATGTGTGGAGAGAGCTACTATTCATCACAAGATTTATACGCTGAGCCAAAGCAGTGTTAACGTGATGAAATTAAAGACTGAGAGATTTCTCTCCTGCTTCCACCCTCCTCCCCTTTGCCTACCACTCTTTCTTCATGTGAAAGCCGCTGATTTGGTGTTCACATGACACACTCTTCCCATTTGTGGATTCCGTCTCTTCTCATTTTTTTTTTCCTGTTCTCCCACACACTTTTCCTTGCCACGCTTTATTGTTTTGGTTTTCCCTTCCCTGATGCATTCTGGAATGCTGTTATCCTCTGCCCATCTCCTCCTGGCGTGCTCCTCGCTCCCGGCATTGCTCTTCCATTTCCTCCTGCCTGACTTACTCTCTTCCTCGTTAATGTTTTACCTGGTGGTAGCTGTTGCACACCCCAATTTAATAAGTTGAGCTGTGGAGTAGGATGGATTTCCATCAGACTGTTTTTGAGGATGTCTTCATTTATGAAGAATGTTGTTATGAATGATGGATTAGTCCAGGTCAGCAAACCTGACTTGTGGGTTCAGCAGCACCTTTGTGGAGGTGGTTTTGGGCTGCTGAGGACTCTGGGGAAGAACTAAAAGGCACTGCTCTCCTCTCAGAAACAGACTGAACCCGAAAGCTGAAGCCCAAAGGAGAAGGAAGGCTCTCGTGTGTGTTTCTGTGGGTGTTCATCACTGGTGGGGATTTGCTGCTCCTAAACTTGTGCTGAGTGAGTCTGCCCGACTGCTCCAGAAGAGGTGGGTGGGATGACTGCCTGCTTATTCTTTGATTCTTTGCAAAGAGTTGGAAGAAAAATAAAACAGCTTCATTTGAACCCTGAGAAGGACAGCTGTGCCTGCAGATGATACACGAGGACTGCCAACGCTTCACGGAGAACTTCTGTTCCTCTAGCACACTTCCAGGAGTTTTGCTGGAAGAACCCGTTTATTTCTGCCAAAATCATAGTAGTGGAGGGTGGGTCTTCTGGAGGCAGTTCCTTTTATATTATATAAAGGAGAGAAGGGAGGGCTGGGTACCTGGATGCCTCTCGTTCTGCCAGGAGAGAGGAGAAGGATGTTGGTAGGATTGCAGAGGATGGAAGGCTGGTTTCCATGAAGGCAGGGTAGTCCCTGCCACCAGCCTGCACGCAGGGAATGAGGCACTCCTGAAGAGCTCTGGCCAGGGTCTGAGCAAGCTGGCTGGAAGCTTACTAACATGCCGTATCCTATTTGCAGCCTCAGCTTGGCAGGGTTGCTGTGGGGAAAAAAAAAAAGAAGGAAAGATTCCCTTTCCTGGCATAAAGCAGCAGCAGCAAGGAGTGGGAGCTGGAACACAGCTGTCCTGTCCCCGGCTTGGAACGGCGATCTTGCAGCTGGGCTGCCAGCTGTGGGGAAGCACAGCTTTTTGGAGCATAAATCTGGTTTTCAGATGGGTGCTTGTTAATAGCAAGTCCTTCATCTCATCCTGTGAGATCTCTTGTTGTTATCTGTGTGTGCTCAGCTGAGGAATGGCTCTCCAAGAGCCTCTTTGGAAGCGACTGAGGCTGCCGGCTCCAGGGCTGTGTCTTGTCTTAATCTTTAGTGTGTTTGAATTCCATTGGGAAGAGCCAAACAAAAACTCACCAGAAATAATAATAATAATAAAAGATACTATGTAAATAATTAGGTGGTTGGCAAATGGGAGAGGACTTTGCAATTCAAATGTTTTAACCTGGGAGTGCTGCTGGCATACACAGGACAACAGGAGCAGGCACGGGAGGATGCATGTTTCCAGACAGCCACAGCTGCTGTAAAATAGAGAAGAAAAAGCAAAACACAATTAACTAAGAAACGACGAGCTATTTTGCTTTGCTAGTGAAGATATTTACCTCTGGGCAAGTCACTGTCACCTTTGCTGACATGACTTTCCCTGCCTGAGGTTGATGCCCGTGGTGCAGGATAGCTGTCCCTGCTAACTGGCCTGGCTGTCGATATTTAACGTTCTCCTTGTAGGCTGGATGGGCTCGGTGGTTTCCCATCAGTTTTCTAGGTGACAGTGTATGGATAAATGGTCCTCATCTGTCTTTTTTTTTTTTTCTCCTTTCCTTCAGTCACTGTTCGTGAGATCCCCTCCATTTATCAGGTTTCTGATTAAATAGGAACATGTTTCTTAAAAACAATTAGACCCAACTTGTTAAGTGGTTAGCAAAACTTCAGCATGTCATTTTTTCTTACTTCTACTGTTGATACTTGCTGTCAAAAAAGTTAAACCAAAATGTTTGTGTCTTGTCAGCCCACAGCTCCCTGACACTGGGACTGGTTAAACCCTTGCCCTGTGAGCCTGAGGGGTTTCTCTCAGCTTTCCCTTAGACTTTTTGGCACTTGGACCATAATCAGATTGTCCCTTTGCCTTGTCTTTGAGGTGAACAGCTTGGACCTTAGGGCTGGATGAGGGACCTTCTCTCTGGCCAGCCTGGGGTGCTCTGAGCCCCCTGCAGCATCGCATCCCTCCCGGCTGCAGATGGGAGTGGAGCGGCTTCTCCCGGTGGTTGTGGTGTGGGTGCCAGAGAGAGATTATGAATGTTCTTATTCAGGATTTCCCTAATACCCAAGTGCTCTCTTTCCATTTTTTTATTTATTTTTTTTTTAATTCTTCTCTTTCAGCTGTTCATTGCTGGTTTAATGCTGACTGAGCCAGTCTGGCTGCTGTCTTAGGTAGTTAAAATAGCACAGGAACTGCATCGCACTTGAGAAAATTGTCTTTCTGCTGGGATCTCTCCCATTTGGAAGATTTACAGCAGATGGAGCGGCCTCTGACTTTGTTGGCTTGTTTGTGTCTTGGTGTTCAGATGGAGTTGTGCTCACCCAGAGACCTCCCGGGCAGCTCCTTTCCTGCTGTCACGTCTTTGCTCCCCGGGGTTAAAGATATTGGGAGCGGGGCCTCCCATAGAGCCTGATCACACGTTTCCTGCCACGTTTTATTTGGACGGTGGCTGTTGGGGTGGGATGAGAGGGAAGGAGCAGAATCTCTTGGTGAGCTGCTTGGAGGGAGGCAGTCCTGCTGTCCTGGTGCCAACCAAACCACCTCTGATGCTTCTTGGTGGGAGATGTTGGCAAGCACGTTCCTTATGGGATGGGTGATTAGATTTATTGTCTATCACTTTGTGTTCCCTAGAATGAGAAATCATTTACTTAAGAAATGGCTTTCTTGGAATGTGGACTTAAAAAAATCATCAGTGATCCATTTTTTTCTGCCCACCTCAAGATTATAAAAGCTTTATTAAAAACTTTTTTTAATTATTTATTTGCTTCTGGTGTTGTGGCAGTGTCTTTTGCCACAAAAAAGCATTTTTATTTTTATTTTTCAGATCTACAGGCAAGATTGTGGGGGGTGAGGGGATTAGTTAAACTTAACCTGGTGTGATATGGCTGCTAGGACACCCAAACAACATTCCAGCCTTGGTCACAGTTCAAAGAATGCGGAGATGGTTTGCGTCTGCCTTGAAGCTACACAAGCAATTCTCCAAGGTAGTTTTGGAGTGCATCCGTTAGCCTGGAGCTGCCCGGTGGCAGGCTGTGATTTCGGGCAGGAGGGAGGAGCTGGAGAGATTGGGATGGAGCCGGGGACAGGCAGGCTGCCAAACTGACCCTTCTTTCTTTTGTTTTAGATGAAGGACGTAGCTTGTACTTCTGACTCCCATGTGCATGTAAGTGCCTGGACTTGATGCCTAGTAATTCATGCAGCCGTTTAATTTATGACCCAAACTCTGTGGGGTTAAGAAGAAAGGAAAGCTGGATGATGCAGAAAGGAACGTAGAAACAAGTCATCCCACACCACCCTTAGTGCCAGCATTGCAGAGGCAGCAGGTGGAGATGAAGGAAAAAGCTTGCTGGAAAATTGTAATCCATGACTGTAACCTCATCCCACTGAAAACCTCCCAAATTTAGCCTTGGTTAGCTCATCTGAGAGGCTCCAGAGAGGAAGCAAGTGGGATCTGTGGTGGGTTTGGTCACAGATTAGGCATGCAGGTTTGCATTGTGTTTGCCTTTGGGAGGCAGCTTGGCAAATCACAGTGAGCTCTGTATGAATCTTGGTGAGCAGCAGTCATTTCCTCCTCATTTAGCCTGGTTTCCTGGTGGGCAACTGTTCCAAATAAACAGTAGCCACGCTGTTGACAGCTAAGAGGAACAGCAGTAGCCCTGACACTCTGTGTGTCAGGTGTTTGGGGTTTTTTGTTGGGTTTTTTTAATTGCCTTTGTCATTTTCATGTTAAAAATAGTGTCTTACACTTCTGTTCTGCTACTTCATCTTGCTGAGCCATGGGGGGAGGAGAAGGGCCTGTGGCTAATGGGCTGAATGATGAATTGTAACATCCTTGTCCAGTTCTGAGTCCTACCACAGACTCCTTCCATCAGGCTCCGAGTCCTGGGTTCATCCCCCCAGCTCTAATGCTTCCTGGAAGTGCTTGGTGTCATTTCCCTGTGGAATCAGGGGGAAGAACTGGAAATGGCCACGGAGGTGATTTAATCTGGGGAGATCCAAACTGTTCTCTGACGCTCCTATTCTTTTTGACTAAAGAGGATGAATGGTTTGTGTTTGGATGCCTCCCTACACTGCCTGAAGATACAGATGCTGTGAATTTGAACCTGTGGTGCTTCCCTCTCCCTTCCTGGAGGATGTGTGTCCTCACCCTTCTCTCTGAGGAGCTGTTTAGCTCTGTTTCGTGGCAGTGCAGTACCAAAGCAACTGGTGATTGTGGTGTTCTGAGGGTCGGTGGGCATGTGCGTGGTTTGGTGGGGCACTGATTGACACCTAAGCCTTAATCACGTATGATCACATCCCTTGTGGTTGAGGGAGATGGAGTGTCTTGATGTCTCTGGTTAACACCCAGTCGATCTGAAAAGCAGGGCAAGGCAATACAGAGCCCTGAGAGACGTCTTACTTGTCAAAGTGACAAATTGCCCTTTCTGATTCAAAGGACCAGCTTGCATGGCAGAGCTAAGTAGCTGCTGGAGAAAGGGGAGGAGAGCCTGGGAAAATACCCTATTTGTTTAGGCCTTCCCCGTATTTTTTGTTGTTTGTTGCTCTGAGTTGAAGCTCTTTGTTTTTCCTTGGTCTGAAACAACTTAACGGCAGGTTGAGGGGAGCAAAGCCTCTGGGATTCTGCCTCTCCCACTTCTCCTTCTTATAAACTGTTTACAATCTCCTTCAGTTTTCTAGCTTTGTATGGAAAAGTTCAGTGGGTCAGCTTTCCCTTTAGCTTCATCCATCATTCCAGTCAATTAGAAATAGTCGAGGGCCAATTGCCCGGTCTTCCATTAACTGAGACACTTCAGATTGTTTAAAATAGCATAAAAGCCCTCTTTGTTGACCGTTGGGCGAGCACTGTAGATCTCCCTGTTGATGGGCAGTCACCGCGTGGCTGAACAGAACCCCAGTGTGTCTCACAGCACTCCAGGGATGAATATTGCTGCTACGGGCCTTGTCTGGGGTTTGATTCCTTCTCCTTCACCTCTGCCTCCTGCTTTCCCTGAAAGGTGTGATGCCTTCAGATGGTGAATTGCCATGCCTGCTCTTTGTGGCTTTTCAAAACTTGGGTAGTTGGGGAGGGCTTTTTTTTTTTTTTTTTTCTTTTCCAGTTGCTGAAATGTTCCTTTTTAACCTTGGCGCTTTAAAAGCTCTTGGCATTATTTGTTATTCGCTTGTCGTGTGTGTTTCTGAAGGACAAAGGAAGTGTGTAAGTGTTCAGGAAACAGCTAGTGCTTTGTGGTGTGTGGCTGAGTTCATTCTGGTGCCCCATGCCAGGGCTGGCACCTTCCCCATGCTCCAGAATGACCAGCCACAGGGTAGAGCTCGTGTGAGGGCTCTGATGGAGCTTGTCATGGGTTAATGTGTTCAGGCTCATGTTGAAGTGAGCTGAATCCATTGTATATATACGTAGATATATATATTTATATATATATATAAAGCACGTTTTGTTTCTCCTGATGTTTAACCAGAGAAATGGATTTCAGTTTATATACAGCAAACTGGATATTTACATGTTCCCATCTTAAAATCACTGTCTGTCTTAGGAACACTCTCTCTCTCTGGTGGTGCATGCTGCCTGGGTTTAGGTACAAGCCAGTCTGTGTGCCTTTGGGTGTTCCAGGGCCATCGTGCCTGAAGAACATGCCATCGCTGTGGCGGTGCTGGCCCTGATGGTGAGGAGTTGGGGTAGGTGGAACCACCAAGGACCTGGGCTTGGTGCTGCAGACATAGACCTCCCTGCCCTTTCTCAACTGGAGGAGTGCAGCCTGTGTCAGTCCCTGAATGTAACACATCCATCTTCTTCCAGAAGGTTCCCTGCCCATATGTGAGACGATACATGTTTCTCTGTACCTGAAGCATGAGTTGAAAAGAGTGAGATGGTCTCCTCTGCAGCTGCCTCTCAGGTGGTGGAGGCTCTGTGATGGATGTGTGTTGCTCTGCCTGGATCCCAGCTGCTGCACTACTGAGATGCACAAAAGGCTCTCGGGATACATCCCTGGGGCAGGGATCTTCAGGTTGGGGTGAAAGCAATGGAGGTCTGATAAGGCAGGAGGACGGGATAGCGATCAGATTGATGAGAGTCTTCAGATCTGTTGTTGGAGAAAGGTCTGCCACAAATGCATCAAGTCCAATGAATTCCACCAGTGATTTTCTTCCTCTTTGATGTCCATTGGGATACCGATGCAGATCTCAAGATAGCTTTGTTGAGTTGATGTGTTCCTGCAGACTTGCCTCTTTTGTCTTCCTTTCTCCTCCACGTGCCTTCAGCAAACTGCAATCCCGAGGCCATGAGGGAGCTGGAAGTCCAAACTTAAGTTGGATGGAGAGCAGAGGGGCAGGACATCAGCATGAGGCTTGACTGTGACAAAACCAATGTTTGCCTGCTTTGAACTTATAAATAATGTCATGTTTTGCAGAGGTTGCAGCTTTAATAAGTAATTTAACCGAAGAGTATCAGGAGAAGAGCGAATCTCCATTTAATTCAATTAGTGTTGTTGTCCAATGCCATTAATTATGCCTGGACTTGCGATGTGTTTCACGGGAGTTGATACACTTGAGCTTTGTCTGTGCTGAGGTTGAGTGAGGACAAGTGTGTGTCCACTGGTGGAGAATCCAGCCTTTGTGCTTTGCAAAAAAACCTTCAAATTTGGTATCTGACAGTAGCCTGGAGTGAGCAGTAGCCTGAATAGCCCGAGCTGCAATCTGCTGAACAAAGGGGATCGCGGGGAGAATGAGGATTCCATGAGAGTGTTTTTCAGTGGTTTTTTTTGAAGATGGACTGTTTCAGTGGAAGCAATCACCTCCTGCAATTTTCTATTATTTCCAGGTTGGTTTAAATTGTTTCATAGGCAGAGAAATAAAGAACTTTGTTTACTGTTTTAAAGGAGGATGTCTGATTCTCCTGGGGGAGGTTATTCTTTTATTAAAAAAAGATATAAAGTGGCTGCTTTGATGGAAATATAACTCTAGGAACTGAAATGGTGATGATTATAGAAGCTGTAGTATTCTAATGCGAAATAAGCCCTAGGAGATATGTGCCCTAAATGGCAAATCATTCTGTTTTTTAACAAAACAAAAATTACTGTTATTTTATGATTCTTTCTTATTTTACAAGGTCTTTAGCTGTTTCATCTGCACTTAACTTTTACAGGCTGGGGATAAATTGGTTGTTGTTTTGCTTTTTAAATAGCTTGGCTTTTTAAAACCATGGTGGAGATGCAAGCACAGATCAACAGGATAGGATTCATTTTGTACTAAAAAAAAGCAGGGAGAAAAGCTGTAATTACTGACACAGTGTGCAATAACTGGCTTGGAATCTGCTCTTGTAATTTTTGTGGTATTTTGTAATCTTCTTGGAAGGAGCCAAGGATTATTCAATTACTATTTGAGTGGGATTTCGTGGATAACGCTTGGCAATTTGGGGGATGTTTGACAGAATGGTGGAGGTAGGAAGGGACCTCTGGAGACCATCTAGTCCATCCCCCTGCCAGAGCAGGGTCACCCAGAGCAGGTTGGACAAGGTCATGTCCAGGCAGGTTTGGAATATCTCCAGAGACAGTCTCCACCACCTCCCCCAGTGCCATGTCCCTCCGGGAGCTGATGGCCCCTGGCATTCCCTGACACCATTCCTCTCCTTTGGCCTGTGATGCATGGAGTGTTTCCACAGGATCCCATCCCTGTTGCAGAGGACTGGAAAGCAGGTCCCTTTAGGTTTGGTCTCCCCAGAACGTGGCTGATGGCAGGGCTTGCTGTGGCATGGTGGATCCCTCCTGTGCTGGGGAACACCCTCTGGTTTGACAGTGCGGGGAGGATCACGGGACCTTGGCCATGGAGTAGGAGAAGAGGACTTGTCTGCTTGCTCTTGCTTTGAAAGCCCTCAGTGAAGTCAACCAAGGAGTGTGTGTTGCTCTAAACTGGAGTCACTACCTTTAGCAGGCAGAGGACTACTGGCAGGGTAGTTTGTCCTGTTCCAGCTCTGTCTGGCAACTTGAGTTTCACTTTGAGCAATTAGTTTTACCTGCCAACGTTTGGAATCTGAGATGCAGAAATGCGTTTAGAGAAAGAGCATCTTAAAAACCAGCTTCTTAGAGGCTGAGCAGGGAGGAAGGTGGTTGAAAGGGGTAATGTGTCCCAGTTTCTGCAATTTGTGATGACCTAAAATCCGTGATGATGGAAACTAGAAAGAGATAACAAAATCTTTGCATCTTTTCTACCCGAATATTAGCTCGTGACAACTCCAAGTTAGCGATGTGGAGAAGGTGCTGGTTTTAGAGATCAAAGAGCCACCTCCTTAAACTAATTCAGGGAGGAGTGAGCCAGGTGACGTGCTGTCCTCCGTGCTCACGTGCTGTCCCCCACAGCTCCTGTAACTCAACAGGGAGACCCCAGGAGATGCAGTCTGGTTACTCAGCTGTGTTGAGTTATCTACCTTGAACTTGGCAAGCTTTTATTCCTTCTGATGCTTAAGACAGTCTCTTGCTAACAATAGTTTTTTCTTGTAGGAGTGCAGATCTGTGCTATATCTCCCTAAATCTCCAGTTTAGAAGCAGCCAGAGGATAAAAAACTAACGCAGTGCTCATTTAAAGTCAATATGCTCTAGTTTGCAATTTGCTCATATTTAAACGCCTGGCTTTAAAGGTTTCCTCTGCCCACAGGCAGCCTGAATACAAAGGGAGACTTTCATAAAGAAAAAGTTTCACAAAAGCTCAAAAAGTAAAACATTTCCACCTTCCATCTCCCCGGGATTATTATCACGAAGCAGAATTTGCCTCTAAAGAATCTGAAGGGGAGCAGGAAGACGTCAGCTCCTGCAGTCATCTCGAGATGCAGCTAGGCATGAGGATGATGGATGAGACGCCTGTATGGACCTGCCTGTGTGAGAGCAGTGAGAAGGTCCCACCTTGGAGCAGTTTTGGCAGTTGATGCCTTGGAGGTGATGAGGAGATTTACAGGGACAGGGTGTAATGGAAAAGATCTCTACGTGTGACTAGTTTCTTTGCTGTTGGCAAGGGAGGGGGGGGCATGAAGATGGATAGAAGTTCTGAGTCTTTACTGCAGCGTGGTGTAAATTCTTCTGTTTAGAGGGAAGCTTTACTGTGGGGTGGGGAAAAGGGAGTTGCAGATAGGATGTGGTATCCTCAAGAAAAATGTGAAGGGATTAATGTATTTGTGCCAGGAGCTAGTTTTCCTTCTGAAGCTGTGGGTGGAAGACCCAGTCTGACACCTGAACCCTCCCACGGAGGATGCGGCGTGTATTGTAAGTTATTGGCCATAATGATTAAATCCTGCGGGGTGGAAGGAGTGATCTTCTGGAGGATTTCGGAAGCCTTATTCTCATTGATTGATTCTGTAGCCTGAGTCATTCTGAGGTTTCAATAGAAATGGAAGCAGTGCCTACTTGTATCACCTCTGGTGGTCCAGCATGTGTTGTCTTTGAAGGATGTCTGTGTTGGATTTTGACCAAGATGACTGCCTGAGGCTCGTTGTCATGGTCTTGGTTAATACTCGTGCTTACCTGAAAATGAAAGCAGCTTCCTTACTGAAGTTGCAGAATGCCAAAATAAAGGCAACTGAATGGGGGCATCTCAGCTTGTTTCAAAGCAAATTACAGATCACGCAAGGATTAAATGATGCTTTTCCCTGTGGAGCTTAATGAGACCTGAGCATCCCGCTCAACAGCCTGAAATCACTGGGAAGGATGCTGTCCTGCAGCACTTGCACCAAGCAGAGGGGACAATCCAGACTTCATCCTTGGGGTGAAATGCAGTTTTTCTAAACAAAATATTACAAGATAAAATGCTGTAGTTCCCTGGTGATGAAGCTGCCCACAGGCACAGGACACTTAAACCTTGACAGGATTCGACTCAACACCCGCTTGGCAACTGGGCATTTTGTGATGAGCAAAGGTATACTGGCTTTGCCCATGGTAGTTGCTTTAGGGAAAGCATCTTCACTTCACAGTTTTGAGCCCTGTCATGTCTTTCCGTTATTTTTTTTAATGAAAAAATGGAGGGAGGGATGTTTGTGTGGGGGGATGTTCCTCAGCAAAGGATGTCCTTTGTGTGCCTGTTTGACAAGATGTGCAAATAGAAGCCCTGCTCTGGCTTTGAGGGCTGTGTAGCCCCATACCTTCAGGGCATATAATGAAATGAGAGTCTGTCATTTCATTTTAGGTAGTTGAGGATTCATGATGCTGGGGAAAAGTCTGATTTCTCAGTATGTAAGCCTGTTCTTTATTGGCCACTTGCTGTGAAGCTTCTGAAATACATTCATCTGCCAAAGGGGAGGGTCTGTGATTTCTGTGCTGATACTCCATCGCTTGAGGAAAAGGGAAGTTCAGGTGGTGGCAACAGGCAGAAGTGCTCTTTTTGGGCAGCATCCCTGCAAGAACCCACCTTTGATCTGCTTCCTTTTTGTTTGGTGTTTCTTTATGTTGTCTAGCTGTTATAAATTTTAAATAAGCTTATAGCTAGTTAGATTTTGTGGACTTAGGGAAGCTGGCAGAAGGGGTGGCATTTCACATAATTCAGCTGCTAATCTCTAGCTATCTGCTCTTTTAAATTATCCTTGCTTTGGACAGTTTGAGAAAGGTGTCAGTTTAACAGCAGGTCTGGATGCTTTATGGCCTTCTGAAGTCTGCAGCTGAGTGTATTTTATCAAATGGAAATAAACTTATAATAGAGTGCAAGATGAAGGGCTCTGAAAGCCAATGGTCCTGTTCAGTGCAGAGCAGAATGAATGTCTCTACATACAAAAATTCCACTCCTACACTGAGCACTGGAGAGAAAGCTTAAAGCGGGTTTAAATATAATAGTAGGTTGCCCATAAATATGGAATTCTTGATAAATGCTTTGTGTGATTCCCATTTACTGAGCTGAGCTCAGCCGTGCCGGTGTGGCTGCAGCATTCTTCTCTGAGACCGTAAATACTTCTTTCTCTGAATCTCAACTTGCAAGTTGTTGGGTAAAATGTGGTGGGGTTTTTTTTTTGTTTTTTTTTTACTCAAGCTGAAATCAATAGAATAGTTCTGCCGTGATGGTAGAAGTGAAAAGTTAATTTGGTGTTATTTCTCACCTGCTTCTTTAGGAACAAAGCCCCAGTAACCAGACGTCGATAGCAATGATGCAAGAGCCTCAAGAAATGGTGGAAGAGACAGTTACTGTGGAGGAAGACCCAGGCACTCCCACTTCCCACGTCTCCATTGTCACTTCTGAAGATGGAACCACCAGGAGAACTGAAACCAAGGTGAGAGGTTAATAACCAGTGAGGAAAATGGCAAAATACCACCTAATCACAAAATAGAAAGAGCAGGGAGTAGCGTGAGTGGTGAGAATGACGCTTTGTGATCCACAGTGATCCAGAATGTTCTGTTTGCCAGCACAGCTGAGATCAGGGCTTTTCCAGTTTCACCTCTGTGTCCAGTTTGTGTTCTCTCAGCTGTGCTGATACAGCTCTTCATGGAGCTGTGAACTGACAGGAGAAAATTATCCAGGTTAGCCAAACAAAAACATTGGAACCCCTTTCCAGATTATTTATTCTTTTAGGATTCACTTTATTTTACTCAAGCAGTTCACAACATTGCTCTGCAAACATGTGGTGGTAGGAGAATGTGATGAGTTGATAGGCCTTGGAGTAAATGACTTGGCAATATGTCTTCAAGTTAGTTACAATATGTAATAACAACATGTGATTATGTATTTGTCTGTTAGAACAAGAAACATACCATTTAAATAACACCACGGCAGTTAAACTTTTCAACAATCTCATGGATGGAGTTTTACCCCTCGTGGATGGGGAAAGCTGGGTGTGTTCTCAGGTGCCCTGTACCTCAGGTGTTGCATATGTTCTCATTCTCCTCATGCCTCCTTGTTCCCTTGTATGAGATAATTTTATAGTCTCTGAGGAGGTGCTGTGTGTTCCTGGCTGCCTTGCATGCTTTCAGGTACCACCTGAACATTAATTTGCCTTGTTATTTGGGTCTTGGAAGCTGAGCTGAAACTTTTCTTTGGTTTTGATCACGTGAAAGATTAAGGGTGATTCCCTTTTTAAAAACTTCTAAACAGCAAAAAAAAACCCACCCCAAATCCGAAAGAGACTGTCCAACTGCTTTCTGTGTTAAAAGGACTTGAACAGAGGTGACTGTATAAATCAGTGTTTGTTTTTACTGTGGTTCTGGAGCCGCAGCCCTCTGAGAGATCTGTTCAGGACATCGGGTCCTCAGGTTGGAGTAAATGAGTGTTGAGTTCCTGAGGGCCTGCACACTTGGCTGTAAACTGAGTATCTAGTTTAGTATTTGTTGCAGTTAGATATAACTGGCTTATTTTCTAGTTGTTGGAAGGAGAGAAACAGAGAAACAAAATCCCCCACGTTTTGATTAGCTCTTCAATAACCGAATATATTTAGTCTGTGACTTATTTGAAAGAAATGTTGGTTCTTTCTAGTGGCAGCACCAACAACTGTTATTTACAGGAAGGAAGCGATAAGGTTACAGTGGTGACAGACACCTTTTTCTATGCACTGATGGTAGTACATAGCTTTAGAGGGCTGCCAGGGAATACAGTGATAACTACAACTGTAAAAATAGAGGAGAGGCCACGCAGTGGGTCCTAGATAATGGGACCACACGGAGTGAAATAGTTTGTCCCAAATAGCCGTGCTGCTGATAAAGCTGCGTGTTTGCCATAGCGTAGAAGGTGCCATTCTCTCCTCTGCCTGGTGGCCCTGCTGCTCTCCCCTCCTCCCACCAAAAAGAACAGTGCCAGCTCCAAACCAGGTGTTGTATCTGCATGGGAGAAAAGAAGACCAGAGGAAAAGGAACCTCCAAGCTACTGCTCTGTTTCCAAGAGCAAGGCTTGCTCCTCTTCCCTGGCTCATTCCGGGTACTGGAGTGTGCCCGGAGCAGGGGGATGCTGCGTAGCGCTCTCAGGCTGCATTTTTGTTGTTTCAAATAATGCCACTTCAACTTGTGTATCCTCCAGAGGTGTTTCCTGGTGCTTCCTTGCCAGAAAGACCAACTGTTAAAAAAAAATATGCAGTTGTTGAGGAAAAGTGATTCTGGAATGTCAAAACACAGATGGGGCTGGCTGAGCCCGAGTTGCTGGCAGAGGTGCTGTGCCTTTGCTGAGGTGGTGATTGTCTCTGAAGTGGTTTTGTTTTGACTTTTCCTTGCTGTGATAGTATGGCATAGATTTACCAGCTCTTGGATATGAATCTGAGGTCAAGTTTTATTTTTTTATTAATCACATTGGTCTTCAACTTGCGTTTTGTTTTGGTAGGGAATGTGAAAATGAAAACTGTTGTCGCTGGGGTTTAGTAGCATCAGATAAGTGTCCTGGAGTTAATTGGCATTGACTTACTATCACTTCTAATAGGTATCAACATTGTGCTTTTATAGGTCATACTATTATATGCAAGAGCCTTGCAGAGAAAATTAAGTTTCCTGGTGTCTGTGCAGTGGCAAAATTCTGACCTTGGTGCACAGCTGAGGACGGTGAGGGAAAGTGTTTCCCTGGGATGAGAGATGCAAACGAATGCCTGCTGGGCACACAGCGTGCAGTGGGAGGGTCTTCACTGAGCCAGAAACTGGGCTGTGTCTGTGCTGGCTCCCTTACAGATTTTAAAAGAAAAAATAGTTAAAAAAAACCCAAGCAAGCCCAAGCCTCTCCAAACCCCATCAGTCTGGCCTGGCGTTAGCGTGCGTGTACTTATCCTTGTACAGGAACAACGTTTCCTGCAGTGGGAATCCTCACAGCTGTTTTCAGTACTGCCTAATCTGTTACTTAATAAAGGTAATGCTTAATTTTGAGGTGGTTACACCATTCATTAAACATCAGGGGGTTAGTTTTACACTCAGGTTTTTGGTTTTTTTAAATTTTGATCAATCGGTTACGGCAGCACAACATACAAATAAGGTTTCTATGCTCTGCATTGTTGTGGTTGCTCTGGATGTCTTTGAGGAAGAGTTGTTCAGAACTGTTTTTTATTACCTGTGGAAGCAGAAAGCTCTACTGGACAGAAATAGTTACAAGCTCCAGGACATTTGTCGTGCAAAGAAAGTCACAGCACAAGATGCTGCTTCCTCTGACAGAGTAAATAACGTGGGTTGTGGGTTTTGGTAAGAGCCAAAGAGACCAGAGATGTTTTCCAAACGTATGCTTGCTTGGCGGGATGGCTTATGTGGGGATTAGCCAACCTAATGCCACTTGGTATGCATTTGTGGATTCTTCAGAAGAAAACTGCCATTTATTTTTGCTAAATTATATAAATCTTTAGCTTGCAGCAGGGTGACGCCTCTGAATTTCCTCCTCTTGAACTGAAGCATAGCAAAAGCTGTAGCAGTGACTGCTCCTGTTTGCTGCTGTTCCTTTATCCCTCCCTTTGTTTCAAAACCATCATTCGCAGAGGTTATTCTCCTGAGGAGTGTATTAAGTAAACAGCCTTAATCCAGAAGCACGGGCAGTTTTTGCCACGCTTTTCCTCACATCTTTGAAGATGCCTGTAGCAGTGAAGCAGGAAGGAGGCATAATAGAATTTAATATTTGACATATTTTAAATGGAGAACATCTGCCTTTTCAAAATGAGGTTGGTCTTGAGCAAATTTCCCCAGATTACTATTCTCCTAGCACTATACTAAGTCCCTGCATAACATTCAGTGCACAGAAGATGCAGCAGATAATACTTCATTTCAACTTTTATAATCTCTCTGGAAGCCACATACCTGTGACGCCGGAACAAAGTCACCTTGGGGAGAGGCTGGCACTTCTTGCCTGCTGGCTGGCATGCTCCGGGAGCTGCTGGTGAGGGGCTGGGGAGAGCCTGGCAAAGGAAATGAGCTGTGTGCCTGCTTGTGTTAATGTTTGCTTTCATTCTTTCTCCAGGCGCCTCTTTATTTTTATCTTTGAAATGCTAAAAGATTGGAGAGATTTAGGTCACTTTCATTCATTGAAAGTGATGGTTTATGATAACGAGCGGTGACATCAATCTGTATACAAAGGTGTTCTGTTTCCAGCCCATCCCTTTGCCTTCTGCTTTCCAACACTCACCAAATCCAGCTTTTTCCCCAGGGGACGAGCTGCTGCTCCCGCTGCCTCCCCCAGCCCTGGGGAACCCCCCGGCTGGGGTGCTGTCAGGGACCCCAAGATGCAGCTCCTCAAAGCTTTGCTGGAAACTGGAGGGAGAGATGGAGGTGATGCAGCAGGAATGGCTTTTAGCCAGAGTTGAGGACCTTTTGAAAATGTGAAACATAAAGGTTGAAACTGATGGGGAGGAATTTGAGCTGTTGTTTTGAAAACCTACAGGGTGAGTTCTTGCCCAGCATTTAATAGAGAGGTAATAGCTCCAGCCCGGTGGGGCTGATGATTTTTTTTACAGTCCATAGTTCAAAAATGGGCTCTCAGAAATGTCAGAATGCTTTTATCCTCGCACATTCCTTCTCATCTCTTTTGTGGTTTATGATACAGGGCTAAAATTTTGCTTGAAGCTGCCAGCTTTTATAATGTACTTAATTTATTTTTTAAAAAAAAGGGAAAAACAACCCGACCTCAATAACAAAGTGGAAGACAGAACTGTAGGAGCTGCATTTGATATCCCACTTCAGCTGAAACCTCAGAACTGTCTGTCCTGCTCTGTCCTGTGTCCTCTGAGGGATCTGCCTGTGCCATCTGCACCTCCAGCAAGTCCAGTCAAGGGATATTTTCCTGTTTGTTCTCCCATCCTTTGGGGCAAATAGAAGGACGAGGGACAGAAGAACACAGAAGCTGCTTCAAATGTGGGAATATTTCCTTTGTGATCTGCTCACAAATGTATTTCCAGGAACAGAGTTAGTGGAAAACATCATAGTGAGGCCTACAGGGAATTATTTAACAAAATAATTGCTATCTTGGTTGGAGAAGAGTGGTAAGGTTGGGAAACCTGATGTGCAGCAGGGGTGAACAGCAGGGAAGCAGTCCCCCTGGGGTTTTGGTTGCAGAGGGCCTGAATAAGTTGGTAAATTGAAACTTTTTGGTTTTTTTTTTTTACTGTGGTTGAAACCTTAATATAGTTTAAAGGGAATAAAGAATTGCAAGTACAGTTTAAGCCTTCTCAGGCAACCTGTTCATGGGGAAGTAATCTGAAGCTTTCCTCTGGTGCTCTGAGATTGTAGCATTGAAACAACCCAACACCTTGGATTTGTAATCAGGCTAAAAAACCTCTTTATGTGGGTTTTCTTTAGAGGTGGAAAGCAATCAGGCAGTCAGGTTACGCTTTCTCAAAGTCACTTTTATCTCCACATCTTTCATTAGAGAGTATTCTGTAGCGAGGAGTTCACACTCAGAAATCCATCTGGGGCTTGGGTGCATCCGGAGGGTCAGGTGGCTGGGATGGGAATCTGCTGGGAATCCCGCTTGGAACAGCTTCATTCTCCCAGGCTAATGCATCAGTATTAAGGAAACCACAAAAATGTTGGGGGAGAAGATTACTGTGCTGTCAGCTGCTCAAGGCTGCCTGTGTTCTTTTAAGGAATATAAATGAAACAGTCCCTTGAGCTGGATTTCCTGAAATAAAGATTGTTTGGTTTGCTGGGTTGAGGTTTTTGTTGTTTTGTTGTTTTTGGTTTTTTTCGCTTGGAAGCCTAATAAATGAACCTTGCTCTGTGTGCTGGCTAATTGCTTCCAAAAAGCTTCCCTTTGTTGTCCCGTAGGCAACAAAGCCTGTTTATCACATGATAAATCTTCTCTCTCAGCGCCTGCCCCTGACAAATGAGGCAAATACTCCCTCTCTCTCAAAATACAGAAAGGCTGGGTTTGATTCCCCTGCTGTAACACCTTTCCCATTGGTGAATGCTTTTATGCTGTGAGAAATGTGTGCTTTGGTGCTTGGGTGAAATGTTCCTTTTTATGCGTTTGATTGTCCTGGTTCTTTCCACTCGGGAATGGGGGCAGCCTTCAAAAAATGATAGAGGTGAAGCTGTGCTGAGATTGTAAACTTGTTTTTACGTGTGCTGGCTGACGGTAAGGGTGTCTCTCAGGCTAGGCATGGCCTTTGAAAACTTGTCTGTGCTAGTCTCAAGGACAGAAAATAAGGCAAATTGGGGAAAAAACTGCAAGTGAATCTCCTGTGTTCTGTGTTGGTCGTATTAAAAAACAAACAAATTTCTGTAAACGCTCTGTAGAGCACCAGAGCACAGTGAAAATCTTGTTAAGTGTAACTGGTAAGTCACAAATTATCTAAGAACTGATTTTCAAAGGATTCTAAAATTCTGCCTTGTCTTTTCTGCATGAATATTTGTGCACAGTCGTCCTTGCCAGAGCACTTATCTGTTGTGTTCCCTCATCCTGGTTGACAATAACAGCGATTCTCCAGAAGAAACCCTAAACCCTCTGAAATGAGGGTAGGAGTGGGGGAGGACTGATGTTTCCCTGCGAAGCCTTTGTCCAGGGATCCTGCAGGTTAAAGCTTGCTCCTCCCGTGCTGTTGCAGCAGCCAGACAGGTTTTATGAGGTATCTCATGCTGTCTGATGGAGATGGCTTTATGAACAACCACGGATGAGGAGCTGGGCACGCCTGGCGAGAAGCAAAGCTCGGGGTTAGGTTTCTAATGTCTGGCTCCTGGTGAACAGTGCTGAAAGAAAAGGCTTTGTGGGGTTATGCCGGCGCTCCTTTTAGCACTCAGAGAGCTGCCTCTTTGTTCCTTCCCGAGCAAAAGTGTCAATTTCTGATTCATCAAGTTGTTGAAACTCCACCTTCCTTCCTGCCGCTCCCCTTACCGGTTCCCACATTCAGGAACACAAGGGATGCACTTCCCATCCAGTTCTGTCATTGCTCTGCAAAACTCACGTGTTTCAGGCCTGAGAAACACTGCTTTTTCTGCTCTTCGAAGATCACTTATGAACATATTACTTTGAATCAAACTTCTGTTTCAGGCCTTTATAGAGGAATGCTTGGGAATGCCGCGTTGCCTTGTCTTTATCCCCTTTACAAAGAGCTACTGTCAGCTACGCCGACTCCTTTCTGCAGTTCTGGAGCTGCCCTGGTGAGAGCTGGCTGGGAAGCAGGAGGATTGTGCACAGGTCATAAGCAGAAACAGCTGTGGAATTCTCTGTAATGAAATAAATGTTTAGTTTCTAGTTTCTTTTAGTTATTAAAAAAGAGAGAAAGGATTTGGAGGCTTGGAAGCGAGCCTATTTCCTGATGTTTACTTGCTGAGGAGAATCTCTTCGGGTTGAAGAGGAAAAATCTTCAGCTCCAGCCCAAACGAGGCACTGAGAGATGGAGTCAGTACCTGGCTGTGCTTTATTCAGCATCATTGTGATGCTGCTTAATTACACTGCTGGTGGAGAGCTGTTTGTGCTGCTTCCAGTCTTGCAGGATTTCATTACTTTATTAGGCTGAAGTATCATTTGCTCACAAACGTCTCTAGGAAACCAAATGCTGTTTGGGTGAAATTTTTTTTTTCTGTTTGGGGTTTCTGTGTGAAAACATCTGGCTGGAGGACATGTCTGGAGCCGCTTCAAGAGATGTACTCTAATTATTTTGTTTTAGCAGCAGCTTGGCTAATCTGGTGCCAATCCAAATGTTTAAATCGGAGGCTCTAGGTCGTAATATCCATTTGGACTCCAGAGTCTCTGAATGATCCAGGAATACGTGCTATGGTTAGCGTTTTTTTGATGCACACGTCCTATTCTGTGGCTTACACAAAGAAAAGTGTCCCTTACTGATGTTTATTTACCTCTGTAATATTTTATAAACCCAGTAGTTCTCTTAATTTTGTTTGTGTTCCTCCCTGTGTAACACTCCTTGGGGATTGATTCTCCCTCTCATCTTTATGGGTGTCTTGTTATTTGGTTGGGTTTTTCTACAAGAGGCTGAAAGTCAGCATTTACTTAGGGTTAGGGTGACTTTGGTAGGTTAAAGTAACTTTTTTTTACTTAGGGTTAGGGTAGCCAAGGATAGTTTGGCTTCTGCCGGACTTTGTATTCTCCCCAAAAAAGCTTTTGCTGGTCCCTCTGGAAGCCAATACAGAAGTTGACAGACCCCAGATACCAAAACAAACAGAAGCTCCTTTGCTGGTTTGCAATAGTAGTGGCTTTTGTCTGGTGCTGTCTTACACGGATTGCCAGACCTTTCCCACGGAGGCAGAAGGTTCTTGGGAACTCCGGAGGAGTCTTTGTTCTTACCCTTTAGCAAGAAACCCTGGACGTGAGCCCTCTGGACACTCACCATTTCCAGTTTCCCAGTTTTTGTCAGTTATGAGCGATAATGTGATTCTGTCTGTGTTGAAATGAAGTGTGATTTATAGGAAGGAAAAATAAAGACGTGTTTGTGTGCGGATTTTTCTGTGATGTTTTAAACAAGCTTGCCTTGCCTACTGTGTTTAGGGTGGCTGCAGCTGCCAAAGCTGGGTGTGTTATTACAGTCATCATTGCAAATGTGCTAGTTACCAAAGTGATGGCATGGCACTACCTACCTATTGGGCTGGTACAAGAGTAGGTAGGAGCATATTTTAAAAGAGAAACTGGTTGTGCTGTCTAAAAGCTAGAAGCCCAAAACTTTCCTGTTTGAGGTCATAGTTTCTTAAATATTACTGCCAGATCTGAGCTCCATCAAGTGACGCAGTGGCATGAACTTGATCTAGATCAGGCAGGAGCATATGACTATTTCTTACAAACTAGAGGATGTGTTGGGGTATTTTTCCTAATTTTGTGGGGACCGGCTCTGGCTCATCAACGTCACAAAGTCTGCCCTAGAAAAGATGCCTCCTGAAAACGTTCTGGGCAAATTTGAACAGATGTGATGATTTTGTATTGCTGCCACGTGCTGTCATAGGGCTGCACTGGTTTTGATTTGGTAGCAGGAGCTTCAGAGTGCATTTAACTCTGGCTCTGTGACTTGTCTTTCCAGCTTTCTATAGAAATATTTTCCCACTGTTAAATCCTAAACCTAATTGAAAGAGGACAGATTGAGATGAGATCTCAGGAAGAACCTCTTTGTGAGGGTGGTGAGGCACTGGAACAGGTTGCCCAGAGAAACTGTGGCTGCCCCATCCCTGGAAGTGTTTAAGGCCAGGCTGGATGCGGCTTGGAGCAACCTGCTCTAGGGAGAGGTGTCCCTGCCCAGGGCAGGGGGGTTGTAACTGGATGATCTTGAAGGTCCCTTCCAGCTCTGACCATTCTGTGACTCTAATGACTGTGCTAGTGCTTCCATTCGAAGCACATCACTGTAGTGTTATGTTTTGTGATGCTGTCTCCCCCTTTCACGGTTCTAGGTCGCCCCTTTCACGGTTCTAGGTCGCCCCTTTCACGGTTCTAGGCCCACATATGTCTCATTACATTGTGCAGCAAGGAGAAAATTAACATACTTATTCACCATCTTCACAGGTTACCAAAATGGTCAAAACGGTCACCACCAGGACGGTGCGTCAGGTGCCCCTTGGGCCCGATGGCCTGCCATCCATGGACGGCTCATCCCCCATGGGCAGCTACACGGATTCCATCGACAGGAGGTACATGAAGAATGGGGAGCGGTACATCACACCACAGGCATCGTCCACCTTAACCAGATCTTACAACAGCTACAACGACTCTTACCCGGAGAGCCACGAGGGCCAGTATCGCCCTTATGTTGGTCACGATGGTTATGGAGATCTCTCTGATAACTATGGCAGCTTGTCTCGTGGTGTCAACTACCGTCCTCGCTATGCCTACGTGCCGGGGAGCACTTACCGGCCCGACGATGGCAGCTTCACTTTGCCCAGCAGAAGGGACAACTACGGACCCGTCGCCCAGCCTCAGGTGCCGGTGGGCAGCAGCGTTGACTTGAACCGCTCCCAACCGGAACGTTTCCAACCAGAACCCTATGGACTGGAAGATGACAACCGCAGCCTTGGAGTAGATGATGAAGGGTACGAACTGGATCCTGATTACTCCACTGTGAACAGGAGGACGTCTGCGGGTGTGCCAGAGAGAGGAAGACCTCACAAAGGAAGGTAAAACCAGTTTGATGGGGGTTTTATGATAATACATGTGGCTGTTTTGCTCTAATTGAACGTTTGAACTCTTAATAGTCTGGTAAGTACTGGAATTATGTGACAAAACCAGAATTTTATTAGCTTAAGTACTGCAAAACACGCATGAAGTGCAGAGGGAAGTGAGGACGGTGCTCAAGAACCCTCCACTATTTCTGGGCTGCTTAGTTTAGGGAGAGTTTAGAAAGAAAGAGATGATCTTGTAGAAGAGGGTTAAGTTCCTTATTTTCCTCCTTGTAAAGATGAGTTTTGATGGAATTGTGTAATCCATGTGGCTTCTGGCAGGTTTGGTTGTGTTCATCTGCCCCACACAAACCGTGAGCAGTGGTTGGGGCTGCTGGGAACAGGCTGCCTTTTCCCATTGAAGCTGTTTTCCAAGGTGTTGGAAGCTCTTCTCTGAGGTGTTACACAGCCCCGGCTCTGGCTTCTGCTCTTGCGCTGACCACACACCCTCAGCTGATGTACCTCACTGAAATGCTTCAACATTTTGTAGGAACAGATCATTATTCTGTCCTGTGCCCCTGTAAGGGGGAGATAAGAGCATCTGGGTTATACTTGATGTAACTAAAGTGGCCAGTCACAAATTACTCCTGGTTCAGAGCTCTCTCCAAGGGAAGTTCTGGTTTATGCCGCATTTTCTATTAGTTGTTTCTGCTGGGCTTGCAGCTATTAGCTCTTGCATTTGGAGAAAAACATAAAAAGCTTGGTAAGAGAATCCTGTTACTCAACTGACAGCCTTCTTCTGAGTGTGAACCTGAAAAACCTGTGTATTTTGTTTTCCAAGCAGCATGCAGCCTTTTGGCTGCATGAACTCATCCTCACGATTCACACGTTGATAGGGATTTAGCTCTTATTATTTTCCTTTTAATTTAGAGGAGTTCCCAGAGCTGAGAAGAGTCTGGAGCCCACCCTTCTCTGTGTGTTTAGGTGGGTTTAGACCTCATGCTTCTAACCAAAGCTCAGTAGTTGCTGTTGGTGGGATCTGGGTAGACCTTTTGGCTCTCCTCTCTTGGGGCGCTCCTACTCATATCACTGTGGTTTTGTTCACACTTTCACATCTTGATCTTCCTTTGCATTTCTGGAAGTTTGTTTTAAAGTTAAAAGGAATCAAGCACCTGCAAATTGTCATCTACATTAAAAAAAAAAAAAAAAAAAAAAGAAAAAAAAAAGAATAAAGGTATCAAAGCATCTCTCCCCAAACCCCCTGCAAGTTCCTTGTGAGTCTTTGATCTTGCAGGCTTGCCAACCAGTAGAACCATGGCAGTGTTTTATGGGGTGAAAAGGGAATACCTGCAGCCTGTGGGTGCCAAAATACTGATCAGTCTCTCAGACTTTGATTGGTGCTCCCCTGCATCCAAGCACGTTTAGAGTTCTTGTTAAAGACAGGCAGCAGTGCTTTAAAATTTTTATTAACGATTTTCAAACTGTATGCATGATGAATAATTAAGTGTATTCTTAGAACCTGCCCATTTGCATTTTTAAAATTGTTTGGTTTTTTTTTTTCTAACATCCCTTTGATTTATTGTTCCTTGCATTTTGGGCTCACAGATTTTGTTTTACGTTTCTTTTGTTGTGAGTTTTTTCCATGTTTAATATGATCAAGAGGCTTTGACAAGTAATTAGCCTGACTGTGGCGGCAAACTTTAGCTGGTGAGAACATAAGAAGATTGTGTGAGGGCCTCTTCATAAGCAGCTACTTTTTGACATTTCAAAGAAATACTTGAGCAATTCAGTAAACCTGTGTTTCAGATACTCTACCCGTCTGCAAGAAACTAAAGACTACAAATAGTGCTTTGTACTAGATGAGGGTAATTACTACTTGGTTATTCCCCTCTAGGATTTAAAAAAAAAAAAGGAAAAATCAGTTATTCCTTGTGAGAACAATTAAATGACTGTGATGATAAACGGGTGACACTTGATTTCAAAAAGTTTGTGTGTGTAGAGTAGGTGTAATAACACTGTTAGAAGCTTTTCTGAATCACTCCAGCTTTCAGCTTGGCCATCTTCATGGGGTTGGGAAGGGGACTCTGCTGCTGGCTGACGTGCTGGGAAACTTCACTCATTCTCTCATTTTCTTCCCAGTAAGTGCTGCCCTCCTTTGTTAATAAGAATCACAGAATTATAGAATGGTCAGAGTTGGAAGGGACCTTAAAGATCATCCAGTTCCAACCCCCCTGCCCTGGGCAGGGACAATTCTCCCTAGAGCAGGTTGCTCCAAGCCCCATCCAGCCTGGCCTTCAACACTTCCAGGGATGGGGCATCAACAACTTCCCTGGGCAACCTGTTCCAGTGCCTCACCACCCTCACAGCAAAGAACTTCTTCCTAATATCTCATCTAAATCTCCCCTCTTCCAATTTAAAACCATTACCCCTCATGCTGTCACTAGACTTCCTGACCAAGAGTCCCTCTCCAGCTCTCCTGGAGCTCCCTTCAGATCCTGGAAGGCTGCTCTCAGGTCTCCCCGGAGCCTTCTCTTCTCCAGGCTGCTGTCCATAACTAGTTTTGATGCTGTTCTGAGAGGACCCAGTGGAGGTTTCCCGTATGAACCTGTGGTGGAATCTCACCTCTCCGTGGTGAGGAGGGACCCAGCGGTGTCTGGGGAGATCTTTGTCACGGGGAGGACAAGTGCAGATTGTTCTTCCCATTCTTTGCCTGCTCTGTTTATCACAGAGATAAATACCTGCTGTGCTCTCCTCCTGCCATCACCAGCCTTGTTTTAAGCTACTTGTATTTCTTTTTAAGTTGCCTCCTCACCAATGTCTGCACACCCAGATCAGTGCACAAAGGCAATTCCCTCTGGCTCTTCAGTGCTTGTGGCTGGGTTTGTTTCTTGTTTTCTTTTACAATCAGTCCCTACTGTAAGATATATTATTTTTTGCAAGAAGAATACCTGGTACTTAATGTTCTTTCCCTCAGCATGTGCTCTGGTTTGGTTTGAGTCAGATTGCATAATGAATTGGGGTGAGAGAAGGGTATTCAGGGTGTATAATACTGATTCAGTACTGCTCAGATTTAGTGGTGAAGGTATTTACACATCTTTGATTGGCTTTATGCCATTTTTTTTCTTCATTTGATAGGCTGCCTTTAGTCAGTGGGGTGTCTATAAAAATATACGGTGTTATGGTGTTGCTGGGTGTTTTATATACAGTCCTTTCCAAAAGAGAAGCAGAAAGTACTGGGTGTTTTCATTCACAAAAAAACCCCAAAACTTCCCTAACTAACCCTTTGATTGGGGTTTTTTTAATCATTAAATAGAGGTTAACACAACTGAGCAGGAAAAAAAAAGGCAAGTCATAATTCATCTTTTTATGTATTTATAATTATTATTTTCTGTTGAACTTCTTGTCTCTTATATTTGTGGTAATTTCATTCTGGAGTGGATCACTATGGTTTGCACATGTACCAGCCTTCCTGGGACTTCTTTATCCCCAGAAGCTCTGGAGCAGGCATTGATGGTGTTACTGTTCCAGACTAGACAGGACGTGAATTTCTAATGTTTACTAAATCAAGTTTTCTGCTGTTAAATTCTCTGTGGCAGAAGCCTGATCTAAGACACTGAGACTGTACCTGGTGATCATTTTATGGTTCAAATTACCACTACCAGGAAACAACCCAGATTTCAGATTAAGTATCTGTGACTGGGTCTCTTTTCTATTTCATGTAGTTGGTGTGAGAATATTGCTATCACAGATGGGTTATTCATGTTCTGTTTCCAGTGTCTTTTTTCAATGTGGAATATAAAGGCTTGTATTTGTAGACAACCTTCCAGTCAGCACTTTTAGGTGGTTCCCATCAAGGTGGTTTCTGTCTTTTAACCATATGGCCCATCACTCAGGCTTGTCTCCTCCAGTCCAGTTTTGGATCCTCTTGTGTGTTCTGCTGTCAGGGAACAGGGGCTGGCAAGAGACCTCATTCTGCAGTCTTTTGGCTTCCTCTCCAATGTTTGGCACGAAGTTCCCTCCTCAAATCCCAAGCTTTTCTGGCTTTTTATCCTAAGGAGACACCAGCTGCAGACTGTGATGGATGTAACACTTGTATAAGTTGATGAGGATTAAATGTGTAAATCCTTCACCTGTTTACTCAAACGTGCCTGCGCTGAGGCCACAAGGAAGGTGATAAATCCACAAGCTCTCTCCCAGTTTTTATCGATGCTAGGATGTCTTTTGGTGAGTTCCCTGAGACAGGTGATTAGTGAGACCCATGGAATCCTGGCCCACGTGGCCACCTGGCTACAGACAGATGGGAGACAAGATGCTTGCAGTCGGCAGCTCTGGCACAGCACCAGATCCTTTCCATCCCTGGAGGTAGGAGCTCTAGGTCTCCCGAACACAGATGACTGCATTTGCTGAAGCTCTCATTAGTCTTCCTCCTGAGTCCAGGGACCTGCCTTTCCAACACACTCTGCTGCTGGGAAAGTGAAAAGTCACATTTGGCCCCCACCGGTCCCACCTAGAATGAGGATTTCTTGACTCTGTGTGTGTGTGTTGCTGATTTTACTCATTTGTCTTCGGAAACTGGGTGTGTTTAACTCCCTGATGGACACTTGCTTTTGAGTTCTTCACTTGTTGCCTACTCTGCATCTCTCTGGGCCCCAAACTCTGGAGATATTCAAGGTGATGCTCGATGAGACCCTGGGCAACCTGGGCTGGTTGGGGATGTCCTTGTGACTGCGGGGAGGTGAGACTAGATGACCTTTGGAGGTCCCTTCCAGCCTGGACAACTCTATGATTCAATGAATTAATAGCTAGTGATGGACAATTAAACAAAAGTTGGTATTGGTGGTACCAGGGTTATGGGGTGCTCTTTCTTGTCACAACAGTGCTGCAATTTAGAGTCCTGACTCTGAAGTTGTATTTTGGGAAAATTGTGTGGCACAGGGGAGGGGATCCAGACAAGGGCCCATGCGTGGGGTTCTGTTTGGAAGGCTCCAAAGAATGCAAATGGGGAAATAATGCAAACAAGCCGCATCCCAAGGCAGTAATTATCTTGGCATGTTTGCATGGATGAGGAGGAGAAAGGAGCTTAATTGTGCAGGTGTAATTGAGGTGGTGAGCGTTACCTTGTGGGCAGCGCGTAGGACTGGGACGAGCCAAATTGCCAGTTACTGCGTTGGGCAGCAGCTGTGCAGAGGGCAATTACTAAAATTAATCTTCTGCTACTTTTCTTTTAGACAGTCAATAAGAATTTAACATGAGGATGAGTCTGAGAAACGAGTTTCTGTTGTAGTTTTAACGCTGGCTGCCCCAGATTTGCATATGTAAAACTAGAATTTTGTTTGAGGAGCAGTTGAGGAGTTTTGTCATTACTGCTCCCCTGTGTATATGCACAAAAGTAGATCTTTTGTGTTGTTACTTTCTTCTTGGAATGATGGAAACAGCTTTGTTCTGTAACAGAAAATACAAGGGCTGTCCAGGCATCGTAAATGACTGCGTGGAGCGAGCACTGAATTATACATACAGATAACTGCATCCCTGAAAGGGTTTCTTCAGATTCATTCTCAGTTTTGGATCCTGGCCCACTTTTGTCCTTCCATTCAGTGTATGGTTTAGAAGAGCAATTAAAGCAACTTAAAGTCAGTGGAGGCACTTTTAACATTAAAAACGTTAATTGCACAAGACTAAGTTCAGTCTCCACCTCCGGTGCTCCTGTCCCCTGAGCCTGCCTTAATTAGCCGTCCCCTTAGGGGAGCAGCAAGGCCCACTTTCTTTCGGAGTTCTAATGGTCTGTGCTTCCTTCAGCGTGACATCAGAAGTTGTTCATTAACATCAGTCGGTGCTTAAAATGAAAGTTTTTAGGAATTGTCGTGTAGCAATTAAGACTAGTTGCTTGATTGAGACAACTCAGTTGGTGAGACAGCAGCTGGTTGGAGGCAGTGATGGGAGGGGGCTGTTTCTGAAGGTCATAGATCATAGCTGATGTGGTGGTTGTTAAGAATTACTTTTGAAATGCTGATTATTTTCTAATTTTTAAAGAATATGGGCATTTGTAGTGTGAGAATGTACTGCTGTGTTAGAATATTTTCAGTTGTGTTGATTGTAACATTGCCCTTTGTGTGAACTAGACCAGGGATACATAAATGTGTGTGTGTTAGGTGGTTGTGACTGACCTTGCTTCACTTACACCTGGTGAATTATGGCACAAGGTGATGAGTCCCATTCATCCCAGTGCTGTAAATACTCTTAAGAGTGTTGGATGTCCAGCTTAGTTGCTGGTCTGGAGAGGAAAGCTCAGAGGACAGGACTTGCTTTGGACATCCAGATTACACTGGTGTTAAAGTTGGACCCAGTTCTCTTGACCATCAGCCTCTTACCTGTATTCCAAGTGATTCTGTACGAGGTAGATTTTCAGTAGATACTTGGATTCAGGACTTAGGTTTTCCATTGTCTTGGACATCATTATATGTACTGATGAGCTCAGTGTATTTGTGTGAGCATCAGCCTGGAAATGTAATGGAACTCCTCAGACTTGCTGAAAAGCGTCTGTGGTCTCTGTTCAGACCTTGGGTGCCTTTAATTAAAGTTCTGGTTTGTCACAGAAATAGCGGCCTTAATGAAGCTCAGTGTTTCCTGCTAAATGTAACCCAGCTCTACCCTAATTGTTTTGCCAAGTGACCAAAATGAAAACAATCCATTTGACTTGCAGTTCGTGTCATGGTTGCATTGCCAGCCAAGAACTGTGCTGTAGACCCAGCACTGCCTATGGTTAATTTTCAAGTTACTACAAATAAATTATTTGAAAGTGTAAATATACTGTCGTAATGATATTTGGGATATTAACAGATTCACTCACATGCTGACTCCAGAGGTACGGAGTGTTTAAATGTGGTTTTTTGTTTTGTTTTTTTCCCCCTTTCTTTCTTTTGGAACTGTTGGTCCTTACAGGGGCTACGATGACCCCATCGAGACAGAGATGGTTGAAGAGAGGATACCCTACCTTCACGGCGGCTATGCGGCACCGCTGGCCCAGCCGGAGCGAGGAAGCATGGCCAGCATCGACCGGCTGGGCAAGCGCTCCCCCTCCATTGACAGCATCCGTAAAGACCCCAGGTGGAGGGACCCCGACCTCCCCGAGGTCATTGCCATGCTCAGCCACCCCATTGACCCGGTCAAGTCCAACGCTGCTGCCTACCTGCAGCACTTGTGCTACGAGAATGATAAAATCAAAAAGGACGTGAGGCACCTCAAAGGGATCCCCGTCTTGGTGGGTCTGCTTGATCATCCCAAGCCAGAGGTCCATCGCAAAGCCTGCGGGGCTCTCAGGAACATCTCCTATGGGAAGGATAATGAAAACAAGGTGGCCATAAAGAACTGTGATGGGATCCCGGCGTTGATCAGGCTGTTGCGAAAAACAAATGACATGGAAGTCAGAGAGCTAATTACAGGTCAGTATCTGTAGTTTCTTTGAATTATTCTTTAAGAGGAGTCCTTCCAGCTTCAGGAGCAAGAATTTCTGGAGATTTAGAGCATCGTGGAGAGTTTAGATTGCTGGTGCAGCTGTTTCTATAGCTGTGCTGTGGTCATGGTGTGAGGAGGCCTGAGGCAAATGTGCCTGTCAGGAGAAAATTGAGATTGTCTGTGTCTGTAGGACACGGCTTTCCCTGGCTGCTGGGAGATGGATGGTGCTTCTTGGATGTAGCATGAGACTGCGTGTGGTTGGGTTACTGGAGCTTGAATGAGTTATAGCAACTTCATTGGCAGGTAATTTGTAGTGTGCCTGCCCTCAGCGTGTTATTATCGTGAGGTGAGATATGCTGATCTAAAACTTTCCTTGTTAATCTCTTCTAAAGCAATCCTGCTGCCATGTCCCTGCTACTTCACATTGATGGAACAGTCAGTGTCCCCAGAACACTCCAGCCCCCGGTGCTGGGGACTTTCAGGCTGTTTATAAAGTTGCAGTAGCTCTGGGCTGGAAAAATTCCACTTTAAGGAGTGTAGAGCCTGCTGTTCAGATGCTTTGGACATGGACCTTGCCTATTGTGGGAGTTGGAGAAGGGAGTTTTGAAGTTAACAGAGTTCACGCACACTTTGCAGGGAGTTTTCAATCGCTTCTAAGTCCATTATTCAACCTGGTTTTTATTTGAACTTAGTCTTGGGCATCGTCCAAAATGAGTAATAAAGTATATGCCAAGTTTCAAAGTTCAGCCATTAAGTGGAAAAGGGTGGAAAAGTATGTCAGCTCTTAAGCTGAGGAGAAATACATTGTTCTTCAGTCTGCAATAACTCCTGAGGAGTGCAGTGGATTTCCCTTTCTCTTCGCAGAAGCGGCAGGGGATGTTTGGATGGAGACCAGGGCAGCTGCAGTGAATTTCAGAGCCAGAACAGAATTTTTCATAAGGTTTTCTGAGTCCAAAAAAGGGTCCAGGGCTGACAGTGTTTAGCTTCCTTATCGGGGTTGGATTCTCCAGGCAGACCCTATCACAAATGTGGGTTAAACCATTAGAAGTAAACATCATAATTCTATAATCACCTCAAAAAATTACAGCAGCTCTCCAAGTTTTTAGTGGTAATCATAAATCTCTGAGATGAGCAGTGGCCTTGGGTGTTCTCACTGTTCTTCCCCAGCCATTACCAGGATATTTAGCAAACTAGGTCTGAATATACGGCGTAGAAACTAGCAGGGGTGTTTTTGCAGTGAGCAGGGAAAGGAGAGCTGTCTGCTCTGTTGGAGAAGCTCTGAGCAGCTCGTGTTGGTTGTGCTGTGATTGCTCTCTGTGCTTTGTCTCTTCACGTGGAAACTGTAGGTTGTATTTATGTTCCATTTGTTGCACTCATTTAGTGTGCTGGCAGGCTGAAATTTGTTATTATTTGTTAAATAAAGACTATCTGTTTATCTACTGTTCTGGTTTACTCAAAACCTATTTCTGGAGTGCTGAGAAGGAATGAATTTCTTTCTTTAGATTCCAGAAAAGAGAAGCCAGTCTGTAATTTACTCTGAAGGAATATCATTATAATGCTAAGTGGTAATCAGTCACTTCTGAGATGGCAAAACCAAACTGGATGTTTTCCCTTTTCAATCTGAGTGGCGATTGCTTTGATGCCCAGCTGATTAATTAGTTTTACAGTTCAAATGCATTTTATCTGACAGTAGCTCCTTCTAATTAAATATAGTATTTTTGTTCCACTTCGGGTTTTGCTGTTTGAAGCTCTTTATTTCCCCTTACTGACAGACACCAGGAATACTGAGGGCATTAACCTAAACAGATGTCCAGCGACAGATGATGTGCATTTAATCTCCACCTAACCAGGAATAATTTCATTCCATTTCTAAAATGATATCACTAGATCCGGTGTGAGACATTCAAGCATCAATAGAGAGGGGAAGAGTATTCCAGCAATGCCTCTGCCTGGTGCTGGGGAGCTCACAGGCAAGGTTCAAAGCCTTGACTGACAATGAGGATTCGACCATTCCAAAAATGAGCTCCAGGAGTCAGCAAAGAGGGGGGG
>VXBW01003458.1:64515-203905 GCA_013400375.1 Thinocorus orbignyianus | reverse complement strand
AAGAAAAGACAATAGCACCCAGGGCTCCAGGGCTTGCCTGTTTGGTTGTTTCTTCTAACGGGGTGCAAATTCAAGTTGGCCATGACATGATGACTTTTCTGTGATTTAACGTTTCTTTAGCTCAATACTGGCTGCTTTTCGAAAGCTAAATAGTCATTATCAGCTGGTCATCTCAGATGAGGGATCTTTGTTTTGTCAGCCCTTCTTGAGAGATCTGCAAACAGCACTGAAACGTTACGTCCCTCGAGGGCAAGACAGATCTGTGAGGCGCGGAGCAAAAAAATCCCAAAACTTTCAGATCTCAAGATACACTCATAAAATACTGCAGGTCTCGCTTTCCTTTCTTTGGAAGTGTGGAGTTACAAAGTGTCTCCCACTCAACTGCACTGGCAAAAACTTGATTGAATTGTTAGTTTCCCTAAGTAAATAATGCATTGTGATGAGAAATATTCCACAAAATTCTTCCTTGCATCCCTTTCTAGTCTTGGTTCTGTACTGCTGAACATGCAGTGGATCATTTCCTTGAGCAACGGAGAGAAATGAGGATGAAGCTGATAAGAATTAAATCTGTTCTGATTGGGAACAGTGCAAAAGTTTTATCTTGAGTGATAAGGGGGTTTTTCTTTTCTTGTGGAGGAAATGTTCCCATCAGATATGCAAGACCAGAATTCTATTACACTCTTTGAAAAGCAATCAAGTTGGTAGCTCTAATGAATAATTTTGTCCTTCTTGAGAACGTTGAAAGTAATTTTGTTGTTTAACGACGTCGCACTGGTTTTAAGTGGTGCAGAACATAATTTTCCTGGTGCTGTGTGTTGCCAAACTGGTTTTAATTGAAAAATGATTGACCTTCCAAATGCCTGGCAGAGGAAATATTTTGCTCTAATACCATGGTAGAAACTTGCAGTTTGATTGACTTGCTCAGGATTCACACCTTCTGGACATTTATGGATGCTGAGATCCTCTCAGCTGATCAGACTTGGATTTCAGAAGGTGACAGCATGTAAGTATTCTGCCACAATTTCATTAGAAATCTTTCTGTAGCTCCAAGGAGGCAGAGATTTAGGAAATGATGGCTGTGGCCCTGATCACTTCTGATATTACATAAATCATGTAGCTATGGTTATAGCTTATAGTAATTTTAATATATTTTTTCCAATAATCAGTACTTTCGAAGTAAAAACTTGTAGCTGTTGTCCCATATTTCACCTATGCAGCCTTTTGTTTGGAAGCTAAAAAAAGTAGGTTAGGAAAAGCTCGTGCAGTGTGTTGTCTAGGAATGGCGAGGGAAATAGGCCAAAAAGAGCATTATTTTGCATAGTTTTAGAAAAAGACTGAAAGCAACATTCTGGTGTTCATTCTGTTGTCTGCCTCAGAGGTTCTTTATTCATTAATACGGTCTCCTAAGTCTGAACAGATGCCTGGATTTTGTGAAGATCACTTGGAGTAGGAGACACCATCGCGTTTGCCTTCCGAGGCTCTGCTGATCGTCAGCCTTTGAGCTTATCCCAAAGTGCCACTCGCTGCTCCGGCAGAGACACGGTTCCCATCCTGACCTGTCAGGACCCTTTATGGGTAAAGTTCTGCTATTAAAATAGGCCGTTTGGCATTTGGCACTTGCAGAATTGATGGCTGGAGCGTGCAGGAGAGCTCCCAGGTGATGGCCACCACAGCTCCTGCGTGGTGGCCACGGGGTCCCATCTCCTTGGGGTGCTGCAGGCTCCCTCCCTCGGGCAGCACCCAGCAAGTCCCCGTGTGTGCCAGGCTGGGAGACACAAGTAACCCATCCAATATCCTTTTCCATCATTTTTAAAGTTTGAAAATCTTAAAATTTGGAAGTTTAAAACTTGGAGTGATTGAAAGGGACCGAAACAAAAGGTTGCACGTCGGTTCTAGTGCAGTTTTCTTTAGGTGTGTACACTGAGAGGTGAGTATCTGCAATTTGCACTGTCATAGTCACAGATTCACAGTTGTAGTAACACGGGGGGGTGGAGGGAGGGTGGCTCAGGTTTATATTGGATCCGTTGAGGGCAGATTTCCAGTGCCTTCTGGGGAATCTGGCTTCTCCATTCCATCTCTCTGAAATTTTGCAAGTCTTCACACTTTTCCTGGAGATGAAAAGTGTGCATCTGGCTCCCTCCCGGTGGTGTTACTCATCGCTCTTGCGTGTTTCCAGGCTGGGCCTGTGCAGAGACTGCCTCTGAAGTGAGTGCTCTGTTTTAGTCCTAATTAACCTAATGAGCGGTAACTGTCGGGGTGCTGATACAGGTCTGCTGGGGAGATGTATCACTTATCTAATATTGCGTATTTTTCCAGTCGTTAGGCTGTTCTTCTGTTGGTTTGGGTTTTTTTGATGTTTGAGTTCTGGCTCATAATTAAGGTAAAAAAGGAAAGACAGAGGAATTTTGCTTCTCAGCTTCTTGGAGGATCGTGTGCTTGTGGCACCAGGTGATCTGAATGCAGATATTGCCTGTGACAGGAAAGTGTGAAAGTAAATAACAGAGAGGAGTCTTCAATGAAATATTGTCTGTGCAGAGGATAAACACAAGATCAATGGTCCTCCATAAATTCATCCCTGTTTTTAAGGCTTGCTCAATGCACTTGTCTGCTGCACTGCGTGGATTTTTACTTTTTGAGGCATGGCTAGACTTAAAAGTGTGACAAAACTTGTACATAGCAGAAGAATCCTATTAATCTGCAATAGCGTGTCACATTTATGTACTCTGTTGTAGGACTCGTTGACTTCAACAATATGCATGTCTGGATAAAAGTGCTTCCATACTTCTGGAAATTCTTCTGTTGCAGTGCTACGGTTTAACTTTCTGATGATTCTCTGTGAATCTGCTGCTTCTGTTTAATGGAGATATTTTTAAAAAATTGTTCTTTTATTTAGTAATCACCCATTTCTCCTGCAGGCACCCTGTGGAACTTGTCCTCCTACGAGCCCCTGAAGATGGTCATCATCAACCACGGTCTGCAGACACTCACCAACGAGGTGATCATCCCCCATTCCGGCTGGGAGAGTGAGCCCAACGAGGACTCCAAGCCTCGCGATGCCGAGTGGACAACTGTCTTCAAGAACACTTCTGGTTGCTTAAGGTAAGGTGAAAATGTGGAGTATTAATCTGTTCACCACCTCCTGGGTTTTAATATTCTGTTAAAATTACTTTGATATAAAATGAAGTGTCATATATCTTTCATTTTTGTGGAGACAGCCCCGTTTCAGTGGCCACGACAGCAAGGCTTGGGGGTACCTGCCTGCCACGGGCTCTCAGGGCTTGTCAGTGTAGCTCTGTAAGGACCTCTGGGAAATCAGTGAAGAACTTGAACTACTAACCATTTAGAAACACGTTTCTAATATCCTTGCAAAGGAGCCTTTTCAGTTCAGAAACTTTATTTGCATTTCTGAGATCACCTTGAGAGTAGGCCTGTACGTGCTAGGAGCTGGGGTCAGGAGCAGTCTTAATGTGATCTGAAAAACCTAAAGATCTGATATTCCCTAAACACAGAGTCTTTCACTTGGCTTTTCTTTGAGATAAAACAGTGGAGATGCCCTGTTAAAATCTTCAGCTTTATGATGAAGTCAATTAGTTTGGACAAAACTAATAAAGATTTGGCATTGTACCTTCTGTTGCTCTGAAGTGCACTTCTGTCAGACTTCTACTGAATAATGCATCCTCAGAAGCTGGTTCATTTCTGTTTCTTGGGCTTGTGGTCTCTAAATTGCAACAACTATTCCCCTGAGTAACTTCACAAATGAAGAAAGTAATGAAAAGTGTTCTGGAAGGGCCTATCACTGAAATGATTTGAGGTTCCACTGGAAGCAAAGGTCCTTTAAGTAGGCTCCAGACATCATAGGTTTGTACTTACTAGTGTCTCCTTTTCTAATGGTGTTCTGCAAGAGGAAATTAGTCAAGGTGGGGGATAAAAGGATTATCTGAATGAATGTGAGATCCTCCAGTAAGTGTAGACAATAAAGTGATCATTAGGAGACTAACCTAATCCACATCATAATTTTTTTATTAGTGTGCAGTGCTCTGATTCACTTGGATGTCTCCATTCCAGGAGAGCTTTGGGGTTTCTTTTGTTTATTGGTTGGTTGGGGTTGGGTGGTTTGGTGGGTTTTGGTGTTGTTTTTTATTTTAAAGGTCCTGGTTTTACAGAACATGCAAGAGGTTATGCCACTTTGGACATTCCATGTTCTTAAAGGTGAATGAGGAAGGAAGGGGAGCAAAGCAGTACTGAGATATGTTAGAGAATTTGAACTTTTGGTAACTAAAAGTGGTCCTGGTGCACTTCCAACTTCTCTGTGTTGTGCCCTGGAGAGAACAGCCTCTTGCACAGGGAGGTGGGGAACTGTCCTGCTGTCATCTTGCCTTTTGCAGTGAGATAAAGTGAGTCCAGGGCAGCAAAGATGCAGGAGCAGGTGAGGTATGAGCTGTCTTTCAGTTGGTCATAATTCTTGCCCCAGTGTGGGTGACGTTACATACCTTTTGTAGAGCACTTCCAGATCTAGGGATAAAATTGGACATATCAAAAGTAATTATCGTTACTGCTGCTGGCAAGAGTTTTGCATTGTTTGTTGAAATCCTCTGCAGCTCATCCTTACAAGCAGCAGCCAGATAAGAGAGTTAACACCAGCAGAGAATGAATTGTTGCAGCCATCTGTCTGACAGACGTCAGTGCTTACAGACCCCTTTGCCTGCTCTTCTCTTGTTGACACAGTAGCTGGTTCTAGAAATTCAATTTCCCACAAATGGAGCTTATTGCAGACTGCAAACTGTTTGCCAGTTTGGCATTTAATGGGGAGGTTAGTCCTCTTGATGGTGTGCCAGCCTCCTTTGTCCCCGTTGGAAGGGGGCCTCAGGTGTGTGCTGAGTTGTCTTCCAACAGGTCTGTGAGAACCTTTGAACTTCTGAGGTTCGGGCTGTCCTTGCAGTTCTGCTGTCCCCGTAGAAGCGGGGCATTGCCTGTGCAGGATGGGGATTCGTTTCAGTATCATTTTTTTCAGTTAATGAAGTTTGTCAACAGCTGTGGGCGAGTTTGTTTCAAACACAGTGATTCACGGCGTGAACTGCCGGTTAATTATTTGCACGCCTTTTTTTTCACACTGCTTTCTGATCTTTACTTTGTTCTTAATCTCAGGCTCTCTTTTGATAATGTGGAGCCTTGGAAACACTTAATATAATTGGAAAAAAGTAATAATAAAAAAAAAAAAAACCAACAAACAAACTACACTTATTTGCTTTTACCTCTTCTTGAAATCCCAGTCCATCCCGTTTTCTTTTCCAGTTCTGTCTGCAATGCTATATTTATTATTTTTTTAAACCCCCTGGTGTAATTCCTTAGTCTCTCTCCCTCCTGACTGAGTTTGGGAGCCTGGTGTGTGCCCAGGTGTGAGCAGGGTAGAGGGACTTGTGTCCTCATCATCAGGTCATGCCAAGGGGTGGGTGAAGCTCTGGGCTTGGCAACAGGGACATTGCTGTTTTCTGCCTAATTACTTTTCATTCTCCCATGGATTCTTTTCACTTCTAAGAAGACTGAGTAGAACTTAGTTCCTAAATTTCTAACTTTCTAGCCTGATTCCTGTGCTAAACTGACCTGCTGTCAACAAATGTTAAATGAATTAATTTGCATAGCAAACAGATGCAAAGTGCTCCTTTTTCCAGGGTACCATCTGTAGTTGCGGCATTTCTTGTCAGTTCTCCAAGTCTGCAGGAATTCGCATTCACAGATCGCCTCGGGGTTCAGAGACCTGGCCGTGGGTGTAGGAACACAAACAAACTGTGCCCGTTTGACTCCCACCAAAACCAGACATTCTTCAGCTGGAAATCACTCGCAACAGCTTGTGCAACATCAGCTTCTGAGAAGAGAAGGGACAACCTGGTGGCTAGAGCTGCAACAAGAGACTTGAGAAGTGAGGATTTAATTGCTGTTCTGCTGCTATTCTGCCCTAATTACAGGCGAGATTAATGGTATACACCTTTTTGTGGTCTAATTTTTAATAGCCCTATCTCTTTCTGGTTTTGGTGAGATTCAGGCTCCGTAGTGCTTGAGTGGTTCTGGATTTCACTCACTGATTTTCATTTTTCCGTCTTTAACGTGGAATTGGCACCTCTGTCCTTACCTTCCCCTGGAGTTGGTAAATACCGGTAGTTTGAGGATTTTGAAGTGGTTGATCCTAGAGACATCTGGGAATAGGCACCTTCTGTGGGTATAAGTTAAGAGTCCAGTCCCATGGAATTGAAACTGAAGAGTTACAGTAGGTGTGAGATATGATGTTTGAAGACATGAGATGAGGGCTCGGTAGATTCAGAGCTGAAACCACAGAGGGTGAGGAATGATGTGTGAGTGTCTGCAGCTCCTGTTGGTTTTATGTACTGCAGGGGAAAGAGAACTGCAGGAGCTTCATCGTAAATCATCAGTGCTTAGGATGTGCCAGGTAGGGTTTTTGTATGAGAGTGCTTTCAGCCTTTTTCTGAGGAGGGCAGAGTGTTGAAGTACATCGTGTCCTGCAGACATAACTTGGAGATCTTCAGTTGTATTTGGTAACGAGCTCAATCCTCAAGTCCTGCTGTCTTTATATCCCAGTGAATACATGTATGATGCAAATACCTACAGCACACTGTTTGGAGCAGGAGCGTGTGTGTCTGAGAGGCACATGGAGGTAAAGATGGTTTGTCCAACGGAACCTGGGGTCTTGTTGTGGCAGAAGAGTTCTCTTTGCGCTTGGAAATGACTGTATGAGTGTCTTGGTGATACTGGTGGGTCCCTCTTTTCTTCCTGTCTCTGCATGCTGAGTTTGAGGGAAGAAGGATTGTCAAAGCCAGATGCTTACGCCTTGCTTTTGTATCAATGATTAATGTATGGCTTCACTCTGGAAAAAAAAGTGTATGGGAATTTGAGCTTTCGAAGTGAATTACCTTCAAGCTCCATCCATCTTTAAATCCTGCAGGCATTGATAATGGTGTGTGGTGACGGTCACATAATATTTGTCCTACCTGTGGTCTGTGGTACCCGGGGCAGGCTCCATCTCCAGCTGGCTGCGGAGGGAAGAGGCTTTGGTGCCAGTCTCTGACCTGGAAGCGCTGTGGAGTGGAGAGCAGGGCACAGGAGGTGAAGCTCAGGTGATGCTGCTGCTGAGCTGCCCTTGGTGTCAGGGAGCTTTGCTTAGTGGAGCGTGGCAGGACAGAGGAGATATGTAAATGTGAGTTTTCAGGTGCTGGCTTTTATTTTCTCTTTTTTTTTTTTTTTATCAGCAGCAAATTAGTAACCGAGCTTCACAAGTCTTGCATTAGCACAGAGTCCTGCTTGCAGCAGCTCCATTTCTCCTCCACTCCAGAAAGGATTCTGACAAAGTCCATTTGGTTGACTTTTCCCCTTAATTAGTGTGCTCCCCTGTCATAGCTCAAGGAGTCCTTTTGTGTGCTTTTGCAAGGTAGTTGTTTAACCAAAGACACCTTACAAAGCTCAGCACCTCCTGGTTCCACCTGCCTGGCATCCTTTGGGGGCTGTTGCTCCAGGAGCTGGAGCTCACGCTGGAGGCAGTGCTTTGCTGTGCAACAGGAGCTTGGGACAGGACTTCCAGTGAAGGAACAGGTTTGGAAAGAGATAAAAACTGTAGAGAAACTCGCCTGTGAGTCTTCACTTGAGAGGTAACAAGCAGCATGGAAAAGGGAGAAGCTTATCTGCCCAACCCAGGCTGGAAAAAACCAACTCAAATTAAAAATCCACACAATAGAGAGGAGTGAGCGAAGGCAGTTTCTTAATTAGCTTACTGATACTGTGCAGGATCACAGCATATGGCTGTCCTGGGGCTTATATGATGAGCAGAGCGTTTAATTCGTGCTAGTAAGGAGCTGTTAGGGCTCCTCCTGACAGTTCCTGATGTTTAGCTTGTAATATAAAGAAATTATGCATAGATTCTAGCAATGGAGACATAACCTAGTTACATGCAACCTTAATGCTTTGCAGTCAAATCTGAAGTATAAATTTAAAGCTGTGCACTTGCTTATTGCCTTCTGTCACCACTCAGGAATGAATCTGGGTCCCTTCTCCCTTGGCTGTCAGCGAAGGGACTCCACAGAAGCATCTGTGGTGGGGTGGGATGAGGAGCCAGACGGACACTGAGGTCCCTGTGGTCGCTGGAATGGACAGAGTTTGGAAGGCATGTGACCTGGAGTCCTCTGTTAGATAAATACCACCTCGTTGTTGTATTTCTGAGGTTCTTTTCACATTGCAGCAAGCAGGAGAGCTCAAGCCTTTCCTCCAAGCAGAGACCAGAATAATTTGGAAGCAAAGTTGCTGCTGGGCACCATGGAATTCCTGTGTAGTGCCTTTCTGCATCGCTTTGCCGTACAGGAGGGCAAGCTGAGGCCCTCCGAGCAGGTCCTGCGGGAGGTAACCAGTCAGCATTTTACAGAAAAGGCACTGCATGATGTTTTGGATATAGAAAGACAAATAGCAGAGGGCAGACCTGACATCTGTACTTTGTTAAGCTGTTCTGCTGGCTGCTGAGTCCCTGCTTGTTGCAGGGAGCTCTTGGAGACTCTGCTGATGTGAAGATGAGACATGACAGTGTGTGGTGGGTCTCTTGCTCTCTGCCACTGTTGCTGGAGCACAGACTGAGCTTGCAAAGTCCATCTTAAGGGATGGATTTTGCTATGTCCTCTTTTGAGCATTTGAATGACTTCCCAAAAGCAATCCCTGAATTCCAATGGCTGGAAGGGTTTAGGTGCAGGGGGCAGCTCCACTGGTGCTCCCAGGTCTGGCTGGTGAGTGGATGCTGGAGTGGAGCAGAAATCTCCAGTGACATCTCCTGCCTGGATCCAATATACCTTTCCCCAGTTGCCCCCTACCTACCATGGCCAGCAGCAGAGCTCCTCCGTCTTTCTCTTCACTTCGTTTAGACTTTGACTTCTTTTTAGTTCCTTTACCGTGTTCTCCATTTGATTTACCACTGGGCTGTCTGCCCCCAGACCCCAGTGTGTTGTACGTGGCTCTGACCGGTGCAGCCAGGATCAGGCTGTCCTTGTGTCACAGACATCTTTCTTCTTCCCTCTTTAGTTTCAGAACAATGAACTTAATACCAATTAAACTTTCTGGTATTTCATGTGAACTGAAGTATGGAATTCATTCTGTTTCTGCATGAAATGATGGAACAGTTTTAAAATGCTGTATATTCCTCCTTTGGGACATTCAGTACCTAGAAATACACTTGGAAATAGGGTGGGTTTACGGCAACTATTATTTATCAATCTCCTTTGGCTGACATCCAGATAAAAATTTCTTAATAGTGAAGCCAAGGGTGGGTGGGGAAAGGTGGTTTTATAGCCAGGGTTCTGCCAGAGTAGGTGGATAGAACAACTAATATTTTTAAACTTATACTTGTTAAAATCTTGGAGTTTTTTATCAACTGAAGTGTCCAAGACTGGAAAGGGAAGGCTCAGTGATGGTTTCAGTTGAGGTCTAGTGAGGTGCAGGCAGTGCCATGGCTCAGCCCCCTGGGCAACCCCAGCCATTTGGGTCAGGCATCTCATCTTCTTCAGCAGTGCCAGACTACAGAGGAGCCAGTGTCACTTTTTAGCCTGGCAACACAGAAATAGCTGTTGGAAGGTTGTTTGCAGTGGTAAAAAGCAGGATTTGTTTGGGCAATCCGAGCCCCCGCAGCATCGCACTGAGAGGCTGCTGGAAAGAGCTCATCGCGCTCGCAGCTCTCATCACGTTCCTTCCAGAGAAAGGTGGAAGTGTTACTAGGAGATGCCTCAAAAATTTCCAGTTTGGCTTTCTATTTATATAGAAGCCACAGTCCCCAACCTGTTGTCTTCATCCCCAGCTGGATCTCTAAGCAAAGTGCTATTTCCAGCCGCTGAAGGGGAGCGGGCTGGGAAGTGTCGGGAATACCGAACCCTGGCTTTCAGCCTCCTCCGCAGCACTGGGGGGTCACGGCTGGTGGCCCTTCCCAGCTGGGTGGCAGACACAGCAGTAGTCTTGGAAATATTAGATTTAGTCTTCAGGGGAAAAAATGTGTCTCTCTGATGCTTGTATTTTCAAGTTTATAATTACAAAACCCCCCAACCAGAAGCTCTCCACGTCTCCGCGCTCTCTTTCAGGTTGTTGGGAGAGCAGAGGGGGAGCGTTGCTGCATGATTTGCATGGAAATAAATGCCACGCATTTCATTACTTTGAAAATCTTTTCTCTTGGGGCTAATTTTGGTGTGGCACAGATCGTAGCAGCAGCTCACCTATCCTAGCGGTGATGAATGCCAACTCCCTTCTGCAGATGCAAAGTTGCATCCCATTAAGAAGACTATTTGGTGATAATGATAACCTTATCTAAAAGATGAACAGATTTCTCAACACGTTCCCTGCCGTTGTCTGAACTCTTTAATGCCAACAGGCTGGATTCTTACCCTGATGTGTTTCTATGCTGGTAGGTATTTACTTTTATTTAACATTTACTTAGTGCTGCTCTGTTTTGTTTTCCCAGGGAAAGCATATATTTGAACATCCTAACAAACCCCCTCTCGCGAGTCCCGGCTGCAGTCTGGACTCCAAGAATTTGAGGAAGCATCCAGGTCGCTTTTTCCAGCCAAAGGAAAGGGAAAGAACAAAGGCTAGGGATTTGAAATCTCTGCAATGAGATCTGTGCTTGACTGATTTATGTAGAATCAGCCATATGGTTGGTTTCCTTCCTATGTACAGGGTGTAATATGGACAGTAATTCCATGTCTTGCTTTCTATTACCCTTTGATGTGTGATGTGAGAAAGATACTGTTATTTTTAAAATACCTCTGTTAACACCTCCTGGAATCAGCCCCCCTGTTTGAGTTCCACCACCCTGGAGAGAAGGGTGTATAGAAACTTGGCTTTGAAAATTTCCTTTGGAACATGATTTAGTTACGTCTTGCATTCCATAAAACATAACAGGTCTGTAAGATGCATCAAGAACAATTCCAGAGCAGGTGTGAGATTGGAAGAGATTTTTCCAGACTCTGGCCAGTGGCCAGTGTCGGGTTGGCTGTTCCATCATGGTTCCTGCCCGTTCTGCTGGCAGCAGGAGCACTAGCTCTCTGGTGTCATCACTGCAGTCCCTCCCAAAGACCCGAGATGTGAGTTTGATGACTACCAAGTGATGTTTTTCAAGGAAGTAGATGGCACAGAGTCTTAAGAACCCAAGGCGGAGATGCAACCTGGCCTTTTCCTGGGCTGCAGCAGCTTTTGAAGGTTGTTGTGGATAATGGAAACCAACCCCGGGAGCCCTTCTCCTGGGATTGCCAGATGGGAACTCAACTCAAAGGGGACTGTCTTCATTTTCACCCCGCTTGCCTTTGCTCGGTGCTCAGGGATGTTGGGTGTGCTTGTGCATGTGTCTGAAATGCAGATGTTCCCATGAGAACTGAGAGATCTTCACCAGCAGAAAAGCAGACTCTGTGAAGCAGGTGCTGGTCTCCTGGGGCTTCGTCTTTCCAAGGTCTGTGTTGCCCAGGCTTCTGTGGAACAGGATGGGAGCTGAGCTCTCCAGTATGTCTGGGTTATAGCTACAGACAACTGAAAGGTTGGGGGTTTTTTTGTTGGATAAATCCCATGGGCTGCAGGAGTGTCATGACCCAAGGAGGGAGGACGGGCAGAATCCCATGGGTGCTGGGTATTTGTGGAGCAGATGTTTCCCCATGAGATGCTCATAGAGATGTGCTTTTCTGATGTGTTAGTTACAACATTAAAACAGCAAAGTTTGAGATCTGGATAACTTATTCATAGCATTAATTAGCTATTAATTTGATTCTGTGGAGTTTTCATGCTTATTTATGTGTGGTGTATGTGGGACGTTTTTCTTGAGGCATTAATTTTCAGTAAATTTTTTATAGTTGAAGATAGAGCAGGTTACATCAGGAAGCCACAGTCTCACTGAGGCACTTCTATAGTATTTTTTTTCAATTATAGCCTTATCCATGTCTACCTTAATGTTACTCCTAATACAGATCAAGAAATAAGAAAGCAGGGTTCAAAATACCGTGGTGCTGTTGATAGCCAAAGCAGTAAGACAGAAGTGCTACAAGTGTGGTAGCACAAACGGACCATGGGGCAAGAAAGGTGTGAGGGATTGTTGTTTGGCAAAAGTTGATTTATTTTTTGCAGGCTGCAAGTGTTCCATATGTATTTCAGAGCTCTCTTTCTAAGACTTAATGAGGGAAATAAGTAACGTGATGCTCAGCTCCAGATAAGACCATTTTTAGTGCGTTTCTGTCACCCTCCAGCTTAACAAGTACCGTTCTGCTTGAATAGATGTGCTTGGAGGTGGAGCTGCTACCCTTATTGTTACAGCTCCTGAAAGGTATCACAGAGAATTTGAATTCTAATTTCAGTTTCATAAAGACCTTACATTAGAATTCACATTTGGGCTTTTGATAGGAGAGGATTAGTACAACTGGAGATGGAAAAACAGCGTGTAGGATTCACTCCTCCATATATCCTGTGGAATCATATTTTAATACCGCCTTTACCTGCCATGTATCAGCCACTGCCAGAGGTGAGGCTGTGTGTTAGGATTTGGGGAAAGGATTCGTTTATCTCTGCATTTCATTTGTGTTCTTAATTGAAAGTTAATGTGCTGTTGCAGCAACCGGCTCACAATTAAATGTCTTCAGATTCTGAGAGGTCTCTGAGAAAATTTGGGTCTTTTTCTCATCATCCAATTAACACCCCGGCCAGCCTGGGTGGTGGAGGGACATGGGAGGCAACCCTGATTGATTTGTTAATTACTTGGAGATTGGAAGTTCCTCTAATGAGTTAAATAGAAATACTGGCTGCAGGGTCCTGATAGGAGGAGGTAACGATTGTGTCCTGAGCTTTTGAGAGCTGCCCTTAGACAAGTTTGTGGAATTCAAAGATGCTGAAGGCTGGCAGGTTGGCTGTGGTGGTGTCAAAATTAGTGCGTTGCAGCTTTGAGACAACTTTCCTCAGAGGTTTTGCCAGTGAGCAATCATTTTGTCACTTCATTCACACCCAAAAAATTAAAAAGAGGAAAAAGAGTCAGTCAGTGAGACAGCAGTTCTACATGGTGACTCCCATCTGACTTCTTCAGAGCAGATGGGGCCAAAGAAAGTGAAGAACAATTTCATATACAGATTGATTAAATAACATATAACTTAGATCTGCTTTTGATCTTTTTAATTTTTCAACTTCTGTGACCGTGAATACCTGCTGAGCAGGTTTGTGTTTTTCTTAAGGTGTTGAAAGTATTTTTCAGACCTGTTTTTGGAATTATATTTTTGGTTTGCATATCGTTTGCTCTGAAAACTCGTGTCCAGTCTAAGGGAGGTCACTGGACTGGGCAACAACTTTGGGAAGGGCTTTGTAGGCACCTCTGTGACTGTGTCCCCCTTTTTGTTCAGCCTCTGGGAGCTGCAGCTGGGCATTGCCCATCTTTCACTGAGATGCAATAGGTTTGTCAGACTACTTTGCCTCCAAATTGTTCATCCCAAGGTCATGAGTTCTTAATAATTGTAGTGTAAATCGGCGCACCTTCAACTTTACAGATCAGAGGGCTGTGTTTTCAATCTCTCCTGGCAGGAACGTGAGCTCGGATGGGGCAGAAGCACGCCGGAGGCTGCGGGAGTGTGATGGCCTGGTGGACGCCCTCCTTCACGCCCTGCAGTCTGCCGTGGGCAAGAAGGATACAGATAATAAGGTGACATTAAGGATTGAAAGTAAATGGGTGTTTCCAATTAGGCTGAAGCATTGCACTGGGATCTGACCTCTGTTTGCTGGTATCAGAAGGGGATTATGCAAAAAAATACAGTAATTATCATGACTTTTGTCACGATTTTTGTGGTACTACGGATGGGGTGTCAGCACGATGCTGCTGTGTTACCCTGATGAGGGAAGCAGGGGTAGGTGGATGTGATGGGTGGGGAAAGTAGCCCTTTGGCTGTCAGTGATGCAGAACAGCAGCAGTGAGTGCAGTCTGCACATCAGAATTGAGTCCCCTTGTGCTGTGCTTTGCACTGCACCAGCAAAGAATTCAGTTCCCATTCTAGAGACTTTATTCAGCTCCATCTCCAAAACCTGTAGTGCTCAGACATTAAGCTAGACCTTCAGACCTGCAGCACTTTCACTGAGGCTTTTTTTTTTATTAAGGAGTGGATTTTGATTTATCTGTTTATCATCATCTCATCCTGTGGTGCTGAAAAACTTATTTATATGCATAAGGAATATTATAAGTTCAACCTGTTTACAAAAGAGCATAGTATTGCTTTATAAAACAAATATGGCTTGTAAAGCATCGTTATTTTATTTGAGTCCCACCGTATCTTGGTCTGCACAAGGGAATTACAAAGCCCTGTGACTTTATCTGATAATTTTGGAAGAGGATTTTGCAACCACCTGGTGGTTTCCATTGCAACCTACAGGGCATGGCTCTTGTCAGACCTCATGTGCTCTGGATTAACTGTTACTGCAGGACAACGTGTGTTCTCATTGAAATCCTCGGAAGGCCTGGGGTTCTGACCCAGAGAAAATTTAATAAAATGGGTCTCTTGGGGGTTGTAAAGGTTGGAGGAATGAAAAAGAAGCTTGTATTAAAATAAGATCCTTATATGATCATTCTCTGCTGTGTGTTTGATCTTTGGGTGAATTGTATTCTTTATGTAAGATCAGGTGGTATTTTTGATTAGAGAGTTTTCATTTTGAATGGGTGCTATTTGTGAAGTGCTTCACTTTTAGAAGAAAAAAAGTGGTTTTAGAACAAGAACAAACCTTAATTTTAAGGAAACTTGACTAAGTCTTCCTTGAAAGTGACATTCTTTTCCTGGGACAGGTGGGCTTTTTCTAAATTCTCCCAAATCCCTTGCGGTACAATATAATGGTTTGCAAACAAGAGGGTGTGATAATTAGTATAATGTGTGTTTCTCTGTTACAGTCTGTGGAGAACTGTGTGTGCATCATGAGGAACCTTTCCTATCATGTCCACAAAGAGGTCCCCGGGGCGGATAAGTACCAAGAACAAGATGCCAGCCAGACCACCAGCACGGGAGGCTCCCAGAAGAAGAAGAAGGACGACGCTGGTTGTTTTGGTGGCAAGAAAGCTAAAGGTACGTGTGGCCAGGAGCTCGGACCTGGAAATGGACCTGGGGGTAGATTTTGCTGTGCAGAACTGTTCTTGCAAGCGCCTTCATCAGAGCAGTTTAGAGCCATGCTCTTTGTTGGAGGTACGTGCTGGTGCTGTCTTGGCATGTGTTCATCTCCCTTGTCGCGTTACTAATGGACACTTGGGAATTTTTCCCGTGATTGTGGGTAGCTTTGGCTTGGAATAACCGTGCTGCATGCTGAGAGATGTCACCCTGCTGATGGACACGGGTGGATGTGCTCTGCCTCTCCTCTGTGCTGCTGTCCTGCATCTGGCACATCTGGGCTTGGCCACCCAGCATGAGCAGTGGCCAGCATGGCTCCATCCCCGCGCACAGCGGTCCTGCCTTCCACGCCTCCGGTCTCTCACGTTTGACAACAAACTCAAAACTCACCTTCCCACTCACATCTGAGACATACAACCTGTCACTCACTCAGTAATTTAAATTGCAAACATCGTTTTGTAGCTTTTAATTGTCAGTCACTTTTAGACCTGTTCTCTCCTCTGGGGCACGAGTGTTGCAAATGAGTTTCATTACAAGAGAGGATTAATAGTCTCAGTAACCCCCCTTCCATCCTTCCTTTAGAAAGAGACACTCAAATTATATCTGTTTTCTTTGTTGGTTTAGAGAAATGACTATTCTAGACTGAATTCAGAGATAATTAACTCCACTTTCTGTCTGGGCTCCATTCTCCGCATTCATGTCTACTCATACCCTGGCTTACTATTTATAGCTGGCTCTGAGGAAGATTTTTTTGGTCCCAAAGAGCCGACAGGGAATTGTTTGAACTTGACAGACTGTGTCCTGCACAGTGCTCTTCCTTTGCTCTGACCTCTACATCTTATTTCAATGTTATGTGTGTTTCCATGTGCGTTAGGGAAGTCATTGTGGTGTGAACTTGCTGCTGCAGAATAGTCCATCAGCAGCTAGGTTGAATATGTATTTAACAAAAAATTAAATTGGGACCATCCTTGGAAGTGTTTAAAGCCAGGCTGGATGGGGCTTGGAGCAACCTGTTCTAGGGAGAGGTGTCCCTGCCCAGGGCAGGGGGGTTGGAACTTGATGATCTTTAAGGTCCCTTCCAACTCTGACCATTCTATGATTCTATGACTTTTTAAAGACTGGGGGAAAACAGCAGGAAGACTTACGTGTCTGGCCAGGCTGTTCTCCCAGTGAGTGACTCACACTGGTGTGTGACAGCCTCTGGGAACCCTGGACACGTGCTGCCAGTTGTTTTGCTGCTTGAGAGCAGCCCAGCCAGGGAAAATCCTTTTTGACACAGAATGATGAGTATGTGCTGTGAGAGGAGGGGAGCTGGGCTGATGGAGAGCTGTCCCCATCCTCTGAGAGTGCTCTCAGACAGTGGCCATCCTTTCTCAAACCTCTGTCCTTGTCCCCTGGGGCTGACCGATCTGTCCCTTCTGGCCTGACCGCCCCCAGAGAGGCTGCTCATCCACCAAAGTGTCTGATCACCCCCCTTTTTGGACAAATTGGTCTCAAAATCATCTGACACTGAAAATGAACCTGTGGATTTGAGCAATCAGTGTGTGTCGGGTGCTCAGCGACAGCTTGAGCCTGGCTCTGTGTTCAGCAGGAAATGAAAACTTCCAAAGTACATTTTAACATATATTTGACCCCTTTTTGCAGTGCCCTTTTTGCAGGGTGGTGCTCTCTAGAGGTTTGTAATGCTGGGCTCGCAGCTGGTAGCCTGTGGATTGTAAGGACAGAGGGGGACAGGCAACTTGGTTTTTAAAGATAAGAATTAAAGTCCATTAATAAATGCACTTTTAAAATTGTAAAGAGAAGCTTCCTTTTCCCACTATGAAATTTATGTGAATACCTTAATTTTCTCAATGTAGGACTTGCCAAACAGATCGATTCTCTCCCCGTGTTACTCACTTGCTCTTGCAGTGTCTCCATGTTTATTTTATTTTATTTCACGGTCATTGATCACAGCATTTCAAACGCCTCAGAAAGGAGATGGTCAGCCCTTCTGTCCCCTCAATTCTGTGAGCACCTTTTCGTTTGATGGAAAAAGGAAGAAAACAGAAGCTGTGCAGAGAACGATTGGTTTTTTCAGCAGGAACAAAACAGAGAAAGTGGAATATCTTGGTTTGGTTTAGTTTTTTTTAATTGATTAAGTTTCTGTAGTATTCTCGTAGTACTCAAGCTTTGAAGCTATTCTGTGAAATTCTGCCTCTTTGTGACTGTTCCTTTGTATTTTCTTCCTTCCTGTAAATTTTTGTTTTCCTTTTGCTGCTTTTCTGGTAATTAGAGGAGTGGTTCAATCAAGGTGAGTCTCTGCAATACTTTTCTTTTCACCATCACCATAATGTGCTTTGTTTGGCTTTTACATGCGAGGCTGAGAGCTGAGGCGAGGGTCTTGGTCATTCCCCTTCCCCTCCTCTCCCCCAGTGCACCCTCCTTTTCGTGGCAGCAGCATGGACATCCTCAAATTGAGCGGGCTCTTCATTTGATCTTCCCACCCTGGGAAGAGAAAAGACAAGGTTTTATGAATTCCTGGTGTGAGAATGGATTTCAGACGGCCCAAGAGAGGGAACACCCGAGGGCGAGCTGCCTCCCCAGCCCCATGGTGTGAGAGCGGGGGCTTTGCTGGCTGCTCTGGGTGGCAGTGGCTGTGGAGGCTCAGCAGCTTTGGATGGGGGTTCTCGGGGATCCTGGGTGTCCTGTCTGCCTGGGCATCCATCCCTGGGTGCTGGGTCTGTATCTCTGGCACCCGGACTCACACCCTGAAGTTCTCATCCCAGCACAGTAAGTTACGCTGCGACTGGAACACGGGGGCCTGAGGCCAGGGGGGTGTTACAAACATCTCTTTCCCTTCAGCTTCCTTTATTTTAACCAGAAGGAAGGTGTTTGGGAATTAATCAGCAAAAATGCTCCAACTGAATAGCTATTTTGATTATCCGGTAAAGCAAACCCACGTTTGTGGAGGATCAGCAGCAGCATTAGTGGTTATTAACGCTGGGTCACACCCCAAAGCCCACACTGAGAGCCTGACAGAGAGAAAATGCCAAAGGTCGTGTTTTGGTTGTTTCTTACATAAGGAAAATGAGTTTGGTGGGAGAGGGAAAGAATTTTAATCCCATTGTTTCAGAGGCTGTCAACCTCTGCAAGAAGCAGCTCTCGTGTCAGGCTGTTTTCCCAAACCAGGGGGCTGTGCCAAGTCCCTGGCCAGAACTGCTAGAGGTCGGCAAAGTTTGGAGCCCTGCTTTTGACCCAACAGCATCAGCTTTCCCTGGCACACCTCGGGCTGGAAAACTTGGAGAGTGAGGCAGGGAGGTGTGTAGAAGGGCAGAAATCGAACTGTACAGGAACAGCATCCTCTGCCCAAGTGTTGCCAGCCTGAGTGCCAGGGGCTGCAGGGATGCAGAAACCAGCAGTGAAACTGGTTTTCTCAACACCAGTCAGGCCAGGGGATGGATGGCTGAGAGATGTGCAATTGGTGGTCTCTTGAACTTGCTAAATTTGGTCACCTTTTTAGAAAATTCAAACTAATACTTGTGGGTCCTGTGAAAATCAAATGGGAAAAATACCAACGGAGGCACAGATTGGAATTTTTGCCTTCTAGATGGATTTCTTCTGGAGTTTTCTTACAGCTTGGTCACCTGCTCTCTGCAGCAAAGCCCTGGAAAGTGTAGGTGCTCCAGGTATTTCTGAACCTGGCCCTTGCTCAACTTGATTAAGCAAGCAATTAGCAGAGTTGCAATCCCCTTGGCCAGAGCTCTGTGTTCTGAATTGCTTCTGTTCATAAAGAGCTCCTGCTCTGAGCAGCCAGGGGTTTGCTCAAGTTCTCAGAGGGCTGAGAGACGAACTAGCAAAGGCTTCAGAGAAGAAGGATGGTATTTGTGGTCTGACCCAGAAATTTGGAGAGAGAGGACCTGGAGAGCAGGGAGCATGGGTGGAATGTGCTGTCCCACTGAAAGGTGGAGAAGAAAACAGGAGGCTGCTCTGCCTTGCCAGCTCCAGAGGTGCAGCAGCCAACACTGCTCTCCTGGGCAACCTCCTCCCGAGCAGGTTGTGCACAAATACATAGTCCATACAGCTCACCAAAGAGTGTGCGAAGAGAAAAGGACATCTTCTGTGCTGAGTTCTGCAGGGCTGATAGAAATACCAAACACCAGCCTTTAAATTACAGAGAGAACTTCTGAAATGAGTAGTTGTGGCGAATTAGGTCTGGCTCTCCCAGTAAATGTTCTGAGGTTTAAAGTAGTTAATGCCACAGACATGAAATTCGGGGTCATGTGGAAAAACAGTTTGTCCTACGTGTAGATAAGAGGGAGTCCCATTTACTGCTCTGCATTAAGTCTGTAATCTTTCCTAAACACTGACTTCCTTCAGTGCTTTCTTCACCTCCCTCTGCCCTGCTTTTTCCTCTCGGTGCTCTAAGGATCAACACGGGGTTCAGCTGCCGTTCTGGAATGCAGCGTCCTTTGGTGATGCACAGCATTCTTCCTTTCTGGTGTTTGGTTCCCCAAGCAACGTGTTTCTGGTGCTTTCACTGAGTGAAAACTTGATGGAGGGTGGCAAAGTGCAGCTAATTCCTGCCCCTTCCTTTAGAAATGATACCTTTCAAAGGAACGGCGTGGTATCCAGCTGCATGACCTTTTGGCAGCTTGGATGGGCTTTTTCCTACTCTGTGTAGTGAAGGAAATTACTTGAGATAAACAGAATTTCTAGGTGTGTGTTGTTTTGTGCAGTAGTGAGAGTTGGCTGGTATTTGGTGTTGGCATTTCCGAACAAAAGCATGTGATATTCCCAAAGAAAGAGAGGGGATGGGATGCTGTTTGAGGGTTGTTGGGTTTTTTTCCCTCTTGATGTTATTTCTGAATATTCATACTGGTATTTAAAAGCTCCACTTCTCTAGGATAGCACTGCATCACTTTTGTCCAGAGGGATGGCAGAGCAGCCACTGAACATGCTCTTTGGAAGCTGGACCTGCTCCTGGCTGTAACAGGAGCTCCTGTTCCATCACCTATTCCCAGCCAAGACTCAGACTCATTTTTACATTTACATTTGCATTCTCAAGGACCATTTTCCTGTTTGCTTTTATGCACCAGGACTGATGGAGCTCTTGGCCTTTCCATAAGCCCTGTCAGCCACCTGGGAGAGCCCCTGCTCAAAAGCCACTTCCAGCAGCTCCAGTTGTGAGGTTCAGAATTCATCCCACCCCACCTGCCCCCTCTGCTATTGAGGGACAGGGACTGAATAACTTGATTTCCCCACCTCAAAACAATGTGGGAAAGCTGAATTGTACCCTGCTGTCCTCAGAATCCATATGGATTTCTGCGCTTCCTTCCAGATCCCTCTCTGGGCCATCAGTGGTCCCCGATGGCAAGGTGCCTGCTGATCCCACTGCCCCCCAGGGCACGGCAGCTCCCTGGGGGGAGCAGAGGGGATGGAGGTCACCCCTTCCCTCCCCAGCTGTTCACATCCCCTGGAATTCCCAACCTGCCTGAAACTAAAGGACAGGTTTTGTTCTGTTTTCTCTGATGAATTGTATAAAGCTGAGGTAATGGTTTGAAACTCTCTCTCAGCAAAAGTATGGAATTACTGCCATTAGTTTCTGATAAATAGTCAGAATGGCATTGTATTGATCTGAAGGGCAATTCAAGGTGGAGTTGTTGACTGCTGCCTGTACAGAAGGTAAAATCTAAGCCTTCCAGCCTGATAGTTGCAATGGGAATAGAGGCTGTGAGCAGGCTCTTGTGTTCTGCTCTGCTGCTCGGTTTCTGTTTCAGCCCAAGCTTCAGGTCAAAATTCCTCAGTGAGAAGAACAAGTAAACACTGGGCTTTGAGGGAGTGGCATAGCTTTGCCAAAAAGGGAAATGGCACAGTTTTCCAGGGTTTTAAACACTCTTAAGACCCACTGAAATGCAAAGCAGCACGGATTTTTGTCCCCAAGTTGCTCGTGCTGAACCCACAGCGACGCAGGTGGATTGTGAGTCAGGTCCCTCTGAAGATGGGTGATGGTCTGCAATTTGTATTCTGAGTCTGTCTCTTATCTTGTAGATGCACATGACACTAACTCACCTGTCAGGATGCTGACAGCCTTTTCCATCTGTTGTCTTATTTTTTTTTTGCACAGGAAAGAAGAATGGAGACCTGGACAGGAATTTTGATACGCTGGATTTGCCTAAGCGGGCCGAAGCAGCAAAAGGTAATGCTAATGTTTGTGCTTTTGGAAATAACAAGCAACCTGGGAGCTGGAGGCTCTGGAAGGGGCTGGAGATGTGAGCGGATCGGGCTGATATTCTGACTTCAGTTAATTGAAAGAATAGACGAGTCAGCAGTTGTTGTTATCTGTTCCACACTGGATGTAGCTAGCTCCTACACAGCTGCTGAGTTGTAGAAACCCATCTGATTTGGTGTTAAGGGATTGTAACTGTGGAGGGGTGAGTGTGTGATCTCTTCCTCTACAGCTCCAGTTGTGAGGGGCTGGGAAATGCATCAGGTGAGTGTATTTGCCACTGACCCTCTCCCTCCGCTGCCATCTCTGTAGTTTCTCAGTTTTCTGACAGGTTGGAGAGTGATGACAGGGAATGAGTTCTACTTTTTGGTGTCTTTGCTGGTAGCCAGCCTTCTCCTGAATAGAGCGTCCTCCCGGTCTGTCAGGAGTAGAACTTGTAGCTCTCAAAATTGAGAGGTTCACAGGAAATTTTTTCTGCATTCTGCTTTTGGATATCAGCTCTGGCTGAGGTGAAATCTTTCCCAGACAGTCAGCATTCCCCTCCTGCAGGTGTGGTACTCCCTTTAATTGGAGATTGGGAGAGGATTTGGGATCTTGTCAGGCCTTTAACAGCATTGGATGGTGCTTTGAGACTTGCACAGATTTTCATCTGAGGTGTGTGCGATGTCGCTGTGAAGATGCAGCCATTGTCATGGCAACCACTGCGGTGCCACCCCATCACTGCCACTGTACCTGCACCCTGAGGAGCTGTGAATGCCCACAGCCACCTGGGTGTTCTGCAGAAGGGAGATCTGAAACCCTTCCCCCAGCTCTTGTATAATTTTGGAGAGTATAAAGAGACAGTGTGACTCAATGGAGCGGGCCTTGGACTTGGGATTCCTGAATTGTGCTCTTTAGTCACCTTGATCAAGTAACTCATCTGTGGTTTTGATGCTGTTAATGCAGGGCAGCAGCAGGGGCTGTATCCAGCACCCTTAGAGATGTCCTGCTGGGCTGTACTGGTGTCGTGGTTATACAGGTGAAGTGCTGCACTCTCACTGAAAGTCTGATGGATGATACACAAACTAATCCTACATCTAGATGGGACTCATCTACGTGGAGATACCCCTTGTGATGGGCACAGCTTCCAGGCTGATGTGTAAACACTGATTTCTGGTATGTTATTGCACAAGGTAGTAAAGCACCCCCTGTCCAGGGAGCTGCAGGACACTGCTCCCACCCAACCTTCACTTCCCTGTCCCAGCTTTGGGCTGGGAGTGGTTTCAGTCAGAGCCAGGAGACACCTTAGGGGTGCAGATAAAAGAAAGGAATGCAAAATATAGCAAGGGCTTCAGCAGTTCCATTCCTCTCTAGATGTGATTGGAATGTAAGTGCCACTAAAGGGCAAAGATGGAAATCTGGGATTTCTTCAGAGAAATTGATCTTGCATAACTTTCTTTAAGGTAAAAATCTCTTCTGTGGCTCTGTTAATTGTGAAGAGTCGTGGTGTGTCTGATGGGAGACGTGGCTGAGCTCACACAGCTCGTTACCCTTGGCGGTTGTTAGAGATCACACACACTTCAAGAGGTTTTGTTTGATAATTTTGAGAGACCCTCATTTTATCCAAGCAGAATAGATTCTAGTCTGACTACATATTTCACGCTAGATTAGGTCAGGAGATTATTCCCACAGCATTTTGAAAAAAGCCTTTAGATATGGAAAAAGGTACAAGAAACTGTTTGTGTGCTAAGGGTAAAAAATAAATCCAGTGATGCATTTTTGCTCCCTTTTTTGACTAGTTTCCTGCTAAGCATCTAGATTGTATGAGGGTTCCTGGATATTTAAGGTTCTAACAAGTTCTCTAGGACTTTGAATTGTTCAGTAAGATAAGGAAAATAAAATTGCAGTTTTAAAAACCTTAAAAGCTGGGGTCAGATCTGTGCTGTAGAGTATAATTGGCTCTGATGAGATCGGCTCACAGCTGAAGCAGAACCTCGTTACCACGATTGAAAAAATCATGCGAGTTTTAATGATCAAAAGCTCTCAGTTTGAGTGACACAATGAAGTGCTATTTCAAAAATCAACAATTATAGATTAATCTCTTTCATGTATTATTAAAGCCATATTAAAGTGAGGTTTTGCCTGGAATCTTTGTGGGCAAATGAAGCTGCGGTGCTAAGATTTGCTCGTGCCAGGCAGACCATTCTATGATTCAGCTGACAGACACTGGTAGCTGACAAACACTGGGACGTGGTGGTGTCGAGGATCCTGTGATGGGCAGCATCCTTGGTGCTCATCTGGTGGATCTAAAGGTGAGGTTTCAAGACCTGACGTCAAGATTTCCCACTAAAATTGGAGGTTTCCTCAGCCTTTGGTCAAGTCAGTTTAGAACACATTGATATCCTGAACTGTGCTAAGGGTCTTGTGAGTTATTATCTAGTTTAAATCCTAGTTTTGGGGTGTTTTTTCTGGAATTTGTTTGCTCTGGAAAGGAGGGAATGAACGAAGGCAATCTTTTCTTTCAAAAGTGATGAACTGGAGTCTCCTTTTCTTCTGATTGCTGTAGGTTTTTTAATGGAAATCAGATTTTGCTGCTGCTCAGCATTTGAGCAGCCCTGAAACCATTTTGGAAGCCTTTAATAATTTCATGTGCAGGGTGTTCTGGCAGGGGAGAGCTTCCAGTTCAGGGCTGTTATCTGTGGAAAACTGGGTAATGTCAGACGGGAGGGCTTGCAGGGCTCTCAGAAGCTGTCTCATCTGATATTAAAAAATAAATAGATCTGCTCTGGCAGCGTCTGGCTGCTGTCCTCACGAGGAAAAGCTGGAAGAGGAGCTGCTTGTTTCCCCTTTGTTGAAAGGAGCACGTTGTTTTTTCTGACAGTCAAAGAGTGAGAGAGGATAAATTTTGGGGATGGTAAGAGCCGTATGAGAAGGGGACAGCACCCACAAGAAATCAGGAATGCTGTCCAAGCAACCTGGCTAAACGTAGTGCTTTCCAAAACTGCTGCTTCTGTGAGGAAGGGGGGAAATGAAAGCCTTGCTGAAATCCCTTCCCCGGGATAAAGTAGGTCAGTGATGGTGGGAACTCTGCAGCGTCTTCCCTGCACCGCCACAGCCTGAGTGCTGATTTCTCCTGTGTACGCATGAAGCACGTTGTGCTGTACGATTCCTGAGCTCATTTTGGAGCCTTGCTTCCTGAGCAGGAGCAGTGGCAGGAGGCACAGGCGCTGGGGGGAAGATCAGGATCCATCATCTCTGTGCTGGGGGGAAGCAGCATCTCGGATGGCAGACCGTGCGAGAAGGATTTTCTGAAAAGAATTGGCACTGATGTGTGTCAGCCCTCTGAAGATGTTATAAAGGTGGGAACGTTTAATCCTCTTGATGGGAAGGTGTTGGGTTGTCTTGCCTCTGTGCAGCGGTGCTGGAACATGGGAGGAGAAAGTCCGGAAGAGCAAACCGGCTTTTGAAGTGGAATCAGCTGATGATTCCCAATTAAATCCAGGGCTCTGTGTTTCTGGTTCAAGCAAATCTCATGGCTTCTTCTTTACGTGCACATACATCTCATGGCATAAAAACAGGTGCTCAAAGATGCTTTGGGTGTTGAAGCTCAGGTGTGATTTCAGTTTCTCATTAGGGAGTTGAAAGTTCTCAGCCAGAAGGAGACATGCAGGTAGGTTTCAGCCTGGTGGATGAGCTAACTCATCCTCTCCTTTAGATCAGTTACTGAAGTGGTTATTAATTTATCTTTTCCACTTTGATTATTTAAGCTTACTTCCAGTTTAGTGGGAACATGAGTTTAGGAGAGAGCTGAGCAGAAATACCTGACCTAGTGCCAGAACTGCCTGTGGTTGAACAAGTCTATTTTGTTGCAGCAGGGACCTCACAGAAAAGCTGGATTTCTTTGGAAGCCAAGCAGCGTGTGTACACTTACTCTGGGCAGCAGCCCGGGTGTGTAGGGAGTGAGATTTTGGGTGAACTTGTCAGCAGGTGAATTTCTTCTTTTTCCCATTATCTAAAATCCTTAGTTGCTTTCCTTGTAGCCTGATGCTGATAATAGATTTTTCTATTCCAGAAGGTGAGTGTTTAAATTCACTTATAAATCTTTGTGTTACTGCTCCAGGAAATTAGACTTCCTGGCACTGTCAGGGTAATGACTTTAACTTAGTAGATTACAGAAATGCTGGCAATTTGTCTTCAGCTAAAGGCAACATGCAGTGGGGGGAGAGAAAAACTTCACTGAAGCTTTACTCTGACTTTGGGTTTGTAATTAAGATTAGCTGCTGTTCTCATTTCGCTGCTGTTTTAATTTGCTTTTTTAAGGCTTTACAAGTTGACTCAAGCACTCACCTGCCCTTTCCAGCTCCCTTCAATCATTAATTTTGATTGTCCTATTGTGAATAAGTGAGTAGAACTGATTGATTAATGGTTCCATCCCCACCCCTCCTGTGCCTGGCAGTGGAAATTGAGGGGGGCTGGGAAGGTCTCCTCTGCGAGAGCAAGTAACGTCATCTTGTATTAAATCTTCCAAGTATTCCATGCACGTTGCTGAGAATTCCTATCAGAACTATTAAGTATCTCTTATTTCTGTTGCTTTACTCAGCAGAGAGTTCATTTTGGTCCCCTATGTTTTTTCATAATTTACCAAGCAGTGAAAGATTCCTCATCTGTCTTCCAGTGCTCTGAGCCAGAGAAAATGTATTGCCTTGACTAGGAAAATTCCCACATGGAGCCTGCCCTTGCCAAAACTTCTCTAGCCTGGTACCTGTAAATGTTCTTTCTTTTTCCCAGCATCTGCAAGGAATTCAGAGCAGGCATCTGTGGATTTTTCCTTTCTTGATGAGCTGGGTTTGGAGAGGGTTTAATGGCTGCTCCTTTTGCGTGGATTTTAAATGGAGTGCAAAATTCTGTCCCTAATAGTTGACTTGTTAAAACTTGTTTAAAACAGAAAATCGTTCCAGTGGGAGTGCTGTTCTTTTCTGCTGTCTGTGAACTCTGTAAAGTTTTCTATAAACTCTGGCTGGGGGTGAGCAGTGATGGGTGGTGGTGACTCATCTGCAGAGATGAGGTGTTTTCCTTCACTGTCCCAGCACAGACTTCGGAGGACCGAGAAGGAAACTTGCTGTAGGATTGTACCCGGTTGGAAATGTTCTCCAGTTCTTGCTTGAGAAGTTTGATGTAGGTCAACAAGGCGGGAGAAGGAATGTGTAGAAGGGTCTGCCTCACTTTTCAGGGACAGCTGACTTGGAAAGCTGTTGAATAAACACTGCTTCGTTGTCATGATGTCCCTGTCACTGGCTGTTCTCGGTTCTTGCTGGGATTACTCGGTTCTTCGTGGTAAATTTGTGTCATTCCCATATGGAGCTGCTGGGTGTCATTGCTAAAGCAGAGCTGGTAGTTGAGGGATTCACGGTCTTGTCTTGTGATGAGCTCACCCTGCTGCACAGATGTTGCATAAAACAAATCATTAGCACAATTCCTAAGGGTCATCCCTTCCTTGTTGCTGTTGTGCAGGTGCCAAGCCTTGAACAGCTTGGCCTTTGAAGGATGCTGTCCGTGGGATGACCTCTGCTTCCTTCTACCTAACTCAGCAGCATAAGGTTTAAAAACCAAAATACCCCTGCCTGTTTTTAACAGGTGTTGGATTAGCCCAGCAGCTCAAAGCAGCAGATTTTCCCCAGAAAGCCTGTTTCACCCAGTGCCCGTGGTGCGGGGTTGTCCCGCGGTGCATTAACAGCAGCAACTGGACAAAACCTCCTGGTCCCTCCCCTCAGCCTGAGCTGCTGCTGCTTTGGCTGTGCTTTTGCATTGCATTGCCTTGCCAGAATCGGGATTTTAATAAGACAAAGTGCTCTGTTGTGTGGGAGTTGGCAAACCTTGGTCAAGGGAGGTGGGTTGTGTCGCTGACCATCACCAGCTGCCCACGTTTCCCCCGTGCTCTGCTTGTTGCCTTCTATCAGTGTCTGTTTGCTGGCCACACGTGGTTTTCTTCAGGTGCTGTGTCCTTTTAGCTCTCTCTTGACGTACAAGTGATTTAAGTGGTGTCTGTAGCTCAGTAGTTCCCTGGGTCTGGCAGCACTTGTCATCCCCTGGGTACATTTGTCACCCACGGACGTACACACGTGTTGTCCTAGGGTCAGCGTTGTCTTGAGGTGGAAGGTGTGCATCTGCCTCACCTGCAGTTTTACTCTCACCATCTGTGGGTGGGGTCACTTGCACTCACGTAGGCATTTAATATTGTATATTCACAACAGTTATTTTCACAGGATTATTCAAATACTGGTGAGGACTCACAGTTTGACCTTGCTTTTCTCACATGTGCGTGACCTTTCTGAATTCTGCCGCTGATTTATGTCTTAACATGATTATATCCCACAACATTCTTGCTTTGGAGACAGCGAGGAAGCAAATATTTCCCTGGGAGAAACACTGGTGGTATGGCTGTTCCCGTGCACAGTTGTGTTGCTGGGACCACAGCCCTGCCTGTGGGGTGTAGCTGTCCCACCAAATCACAGGAGGAATGTGAGACTGTTCTGGGACCAGCTCTTGCCGTGGTGTTATCTGTCAGCTCAGGAATGTGCAGAATAGTTTTGCCTTTGCAGTCTGGTGATTGCAGCCGAGTTTGTCTGGCCGTTGTGCCCTGAGCCCAGCTTCCCAGCCCCTGCTTCCTCCCTAGGGACAGCCGGGAAAAGCTGCATCTACAGATGAGACAGGCTGGATTGTTGGTAGGGGTGAAATGGTGTATGTGGGACAGTGAAGCTCTGGCAGGTGTAGTGAGGGGAAGCACAGTGCTGGTGACCAGACATCCCATAAATTGCCCAGTTCAGAGAGATTGCATTTTCCGTGAGGAAAATGTAGGGAACTGGGAGAGTTCTGCTACATGGAGGATGTAGAACCAAGGGAAGCTGGAGGAGAAGGTTCAGCTGTGGCAGTTCGATGCCCCTAACACCTCCCCACTGCTGATGCAGACACCTCACAGCGTCGGTGCTGTTCTTCCCTTGTAGGTTGTGTGGCTTTCATGTTGAAGCTGAGGGAGCAGTGGGAAACAACTGCTGGGATGGGGGGAGTGGCTGTAGACATACAAGAATTTCATTGAGTTCTGTGTTTGTGCAGAGTTCAGAAGATGAAGCTCTTCATGAAGTCCTAAGGAGGTTGAGTTTGTCCATCGCTGCTTGGCTCTGCTGTAATTTGCTTGTAGAGCTTCTCTGTCTCCCTCTGTCTCCTGTCCCTGTCAACAGCCAGAGGTCACATACAGGAGGAGTCAGGAAGACAGTTTGCTCTCTAAATTGTTTCAAACTCTTCCTTCGGAGTAAGAAAAACCTGACTCATCTCAGAGTACTTTGTTATCCTGGAAATAGTGAATGAATGTCCCCAACCAGTTCTCCTCTTTGTCCTTCTCTTGCATTCTTGAATATTCAATCTCCCTCACTGTGTGTGGGGGGGGAAGCTGGCAGTAGAAGACAAGATTCTCCCTCTCCACCTTTAGTCCTTTCACCTGTGGCTCTCATGGGACTATAAAACAGCTCCAGGAGTCAGCTTCCAGCTCCTCCTTGCCTGAGGCTGACACCAAGCATATAGATCTATCGCAATAACTAGCAGTATCTTCAAAAGAGAAGAGTCCCAGGTGGCAGATTCCCTCTCCAGCTTGATGTGAATTTGTGGCCGAGTTATAAATGCACAGAAAATGAGGCTTGTGCATGTGGTTACAGCATCTTAAACCAGAACTGACGATAGATACTCACATAATAAAGTAGCCTGTGAAAAACCGAACAGCGGGAACCGCGCTCGAGCACATGGTAATTACAGCAGCCACGAAGGAGATGGAGTCATCTGGAGCTTCAGCAAAAGGCAGAGCTGGAAGTAAGAAAGTCTCCTTTTCACATTCCAGCGTTGCTGCTGACTTGCTGCGTGGCCCAAGGGAAGTTAATGGTGTTCTGGTGCTGGGGCTGCAGTGAGCTCCTGCACGGAGCGTCTGCTGCTTCCACTGCCCTCGCTGGAGCAGTTCCTGGAGTTTTCTCCTCTGTGTGATAAGCAGTGCAGGTGGAGTGTACGTGGTACGTCTGGGAGAGTGGCAAAAGTCTACCAAAGTATTGTGTATCACACCTGTTGCTGGCACCACAGAAACAGAAAAATTAAATGAAAACCCGATTTCTGTTGAAGGTGAATGGTAGTGACTTGCCCAAGTGGGATGATGTGTGAATGGACCGAGGAGTTAAGGTTCTAAGGAGCTTTTGAAAATCTGTAATGCTGTGAATTGGTTTGTGTTCTTGTTATCTATATTATACTTCCCATTTTTATGCGGAAGTTCAACTGTGTTATTTATGATGCTGTGTATAGAACGGTGTGTACAGAAACCAGGGCATAACTCCAGGCCTTGACAAGTTTTACAGCCCAACTACAGCATTTACTCTGGTTATAGTAAGGTGTGCTCTCTGGCAGTGCAGGATCTTAACCACTGACTGGATTTTTCACATCCTTTATACTCAGCTAACATTTCTGGTGGTAAAATAGTGAATGCTGGAAAGCTGTATTTGTCAGTTGTATTTTTTCCTGTTCACAGCCTTCCCTTGTAGTGTTTGCCCCAGCAAGGATGGTTAATGCTCTTCTTTCCCCACTCCTCGGTTTGTGTGTATGTTTTTGCCTGTCTCATTTAGCATTTCTATTCTACCAGCAATTCTAATTGTTACTGGAATATAGAATGCCTGTCACTGCGGAGCATAGCTCATTATACAGGTGCTGCTCAAGGACTGCTTATAAGATGAGACGGTGCCAAGAAAGTCTGGCAGGAATAAAAGCGGGAGCTGGTGAGGAGGAGCTTATCCCACAGAACTGTAATTGCCTTGGTCCTGGGACTCAGTCACTGTGGAGACAAATTCCATCCATCCCTCCATCCCTCCCCCCATCCATCCCCGTTGCATTATATTAGATTTTCTGTTGTGCCACTTACTCAGTTTCAGTTAAGAAACAACAATAAAAGCTCAGGACTTTCCCCCCCTTAAACTTTTAGGGTAAGTGTGAAAAATGAGACGATGCTTCGAAGCGAGGTGTGGATCAGGCAGTTGTCCTGACTCTCTGGCCAGTGTTATTGTGAAGCCCAAGGAAGGGGAACTCAGCTTCTGTCTGAATTTAGAGATGAAATTTCACGTCAAGATCGGTTACAAGAACCTTGTTGCTCAAAGTGACGGTTGTCTCCAGTGTCCATCAAAAGTTCTGCAGTGAAATTCTGCTGACAAAGGTCCTTGACAAGTTTAGAGAACAGCAGAAAGTTTCAGAAGAGCTGAGGCAGAAAAACTATGTGATGTTGATTTAAATCCCTTGCCAGATTTCCAGAAATAGTGTGTGCATAAGTAAAGGAACTAGTTATAGCTCCGGGTGAATGTTCCGAAGGCTGTGCCTTCAGGACTAGCAGGGGTGTGGGCAGCTTTCTTGCAGCCTACGTGGGTCAGATGCTTTCAGAACTCAACACCAGACAGACATCTCTCCGATCTCACCTAAAGCGTCTGTCTGGGATACTTTCCTGTCCCATCTGGCATTCTTTTGCCCACAAAAATGCAGGCTAATGCCCTGTAATTAAGCACTGGAACAGGTTCCTCAGGAAGGTGTTGAAGGGTTCTCCATCACTGAAGGGTTTCAAGACCTGCCTGGACAAAGCCATAAATAGCCTGGTCTAAATTCAGCGTTGAGCCAAGTGACCTCTCAGATTATTTTTCAGGCTGGTTGTTGGGTGTCACTCTCGTTAACTGCTTACACAGCCAGCCAAAAAAACTCAGTCCACAACAAAGACAGCACAATTGTTTGAGGGACAAAAGTTTTTCCCAAAACAGCTTCATCCCTGACAGGTTCCTGGGTGACTCTGGTGGGATGAAGGAGGGAGCCCATTTGTCCCTGGAAACTGGGGAAGGAGAATATATTGATAATGTATATTGGTTGCTGCATCTCAGGTTGATTTCATTGGAAGACAAAAACAACAAGGTATGGCTTTTTTAAAAGACAGATGTATTTTTACTGACAAAGTGTCCTCTTTCTGGTGTCAGCACAGTAAACTGGAGTCCTCACAACGCTACGTGCGTCAGCCTTTGAGGGTGTACTTGTACCAGCTAATGATGGGGGAATAAAACTGCAATAGTTGTGTGATTCTGAACTAATTGTGAGTCAAGGTACCAGAGATCAGGCGAGGAGACCTGCCTTCTGAGGCAGCCGGGGCGGGAGGTAGGTGCAGGAGGGCAGCTGGCCTTTTCTCCACTTTTGCTTGGACAGTATTTATTAGAGCAAACGGAGAGCTTTAATCATGGAGCTGATCTGAAAATGAAAATAAACTGGAATGTCAAATAACCTGTGCATTCTAAATTGCAGCACTCATTAGTCAGGCTGAGGCTGCAGTCGTGTTTTGCAGGAAGGCAAATAAGGAGAATCAAAAAAAAAAAAGTTAAGACTTTTGTTTTCTCAGCAGTAATTGCTAGTGCGTTTACCTGCACAGCTGCTGCAGCCCCGGTGTCTGACTCCTTGCTCTGTGAACCACTCTGAGATGCCTTGGATGTGAAGCTGCTCTATAAAGCCATATTTATTTCTGTAACCCTGAGTGCTCTGCACAGGCTTAAAAGCTCCCCCCTCTCTGGCGTGACAGGGGAGTGATAGGACTTAATGTGCCATCCACCTCCAGCTGCAGATGGAAGAAAAATGACCTTGAGCTGAGAGGCAGGGATTTTACATGGTAAAGCAGGAGCTTAAATTTACCTGTCAGCTTGGGGGGCAGGGAATCTTACCTCTGCCTGGTTTATAAAGCAATGTCAGTCTGACTGCCTGTTGCCCTGAACCCCCAGAACTGGATTCCTGACCCAGGGGCTGGGTGTTGGTCAGTAGGTGGTAGAAAAGAGAGTGGTTTTTATCCTGGCCTCTCAGACCATTGGTTTCAGCCCTGAATGTTCATTGTCTTGGCAATGGGGAAAGCTGTAATAGCACGAGATGTTAGGTGTGTGTAGGAATAGAATGTGATCCAGGCTTGTCTGGAAGGGGAATATGCAAAGAACAACCTTCCAGCTCATGTCCAGTTTGGTCACGTTTCATGCACCTTGCATTCTCTTTATGCTACTAAGCAGACTGTTGGTTTTGCAGGAGATGTTTTAGAGCAGCTTCACACTGTCTTTCACTAGGAGCCTCAGCAGAGCTCAGGTACCTGACAGTCTGCTGGAGCAGGACAGGTTTGGGAAGGTGGGATGGAGACAGCGTGGGAGGGGAGAAGCAAGTTGTGCTTACACGGTGTTTTGGTGGCAGAGCTGGGAGCAGAGAGGAGGTTTCCCCATTCCTAAAAGCCAGATCTTTCTTGCTGGCTCCTGCTAACGAGCCAGGCAGCAAACCCTCTCTGTTTGGAAACATCAGTTCTTCTTGTTCCTCTCATACAAAAGCCAGGAAGAACATCTAATCTAATGAGGTTTGTTTTGAGACTTCTAAAATTATAACCAGCAATTCTGTAATCATGATTGAGCATATAATTGCGTCTTGTCCTGCTGAGAGCTTAAGAATGATGAGCAAGAAAAGCATCTCCAGAGACTCATTCAAAATGTGAGGGGACAAGAATAAAATCTAGAGAGAGGGGACCTGCCTTCACTGGAGTGTCCGTGGTGACCTTTAAGCACTTGGGAAACTGGAAGTCGTGAGGATGTGCAGGTAGGGATGTGCAGGTAGGGATGGTTAGAAGTGGGTGTAGGATGTGACCTGTGGCTCATCCCAGTGCATCCCTGTTAAAGTGAGGGAGGAGCAGCAGCATCTTCTCTTGCTTCTCACCATCTGTAGCCCCTGCCTGGATACGGTGCTTTGAGGATGGGTGGAAAGTCTCTGTTGTTGAAGGCACTGAGGTCTCTAGCTCGTGCTGAAATCCGTGAGAATTCAGTACCCCGAAACCTGGGCTGCGAGATCCATTTCTCGTTAGAGAAGTTGAAGAAAACCTTCTGTTGGTGCTGCTTCCACTCTGGCCTGACATTTATTTGACATTGAAAACATCAAATTCTTTTTCTCGGATGCTTGGGAGATACTTGAATTGCCTGACAGCAGCGAAGTGACTGTAATTGAGACAGATTAGAGGCGCTGGGCTGCCTTTGGGGGTGTTGCAGCTTTCATGAAACCAAGAGAGGAATTGAAACACACTTTTGACTTTGGAAGCTGTAGCAGGAACTAATTAGCAATTTCAGGACACAAACAGGATTGGGGGAAGTGTTTGGGTTGGCGTGTAATAAATTATTTAATAATGTGAGGGAGTCTTTCCATATGGCACTTGCTTATAAACTGCTTATAAAGGCAGGAGTGCAGGACTCTGTAATGAGCCAGACGGGTTCTGCTGTGGGTCCTGGTCATCAGCAATCACTGACCTTTCCTTTCTCCAGCCTGACTGGACCAGCTTGGATTCTGATAACCTTTCCCCAGAATAGGTTAGTTGTTTATATCCAAATATTTCCTTCCTACTGGGAAGTGTTTTGAAGTGTTTGATGTTCCTGTGAGGGTAGATCCACTGGAGAATAGTCAGATTTATCCTTCCTCCTTCTTTGAGGAATTCAAGCTGTGGAGTTGTGCTGCCCTTCGCTGTCTTAAGCAGCCGGGCCCTAACAAGCAGCTGGATTGATCTGAATAACCAAATAGTTGTGTAATGGCTTATGGCCATTTATCAGACTTTATATAAAAATTAGGATGAGAAGTGGAAGTATAAGTAGACTCGGTGCAGCATGAGTAACCCGGAAAGAAGCTTTCAAATTGGCTTCTGAGTGTAGTTCAGCGTGTGTGAGCTTGGAAAGATTGCGGGTTTTACTCCTGACGTTGTTTTTCCCCTTGGTTCTGGAGATGAAACTCTGACAGGCTGTGAAGGGGAGAGCCTGACAGGCACCAGCCCGCGTGGAAGCACCGGCTGTTGCTCCATGTCTCGCGGCTCCACGCAGCGCCCGGCGCTGACAGCCCAGACGCCTGTCGGGAGGCTGCCAGCTTCCCAACCGGAGCAGAAGGTCCTTCTGGGCAGCAGGGCTGTGGTTTGCAGTGTGGTCAGTGGAAAAATCCCCAATCCCAGCCCTGGCAGAGCATCCCCGTTGCTGTCTGTGCCCGGCCACAGAGGGTTTGCTGCTTGGGATTCGGTGCCAGCACCAAGCGCCTAACAGCGGAGAGGGCTGATCCCACAGGGGGAGTTTGTGAATCCTCACTGTGGGTCCAGTGGAGAGAAATGGCATCTGTGGAGGTGGGGAGGTGAGTCCACACTTGAGATTTTGTGTACAGCATGTCCCATGAGAACCAGGTGGCAGGGAACCATACCCAGCCTCCTGCCCCATCACCTCTCAGTCTCTCTTGGAGATAGGAAAGAAGACACTTGAGGTGTCTGCAGAGGGGAGAGGGTTTTCTTGCATATCTCAGGACTTAACGTCCAAGGGCGTGTGGATATTTCAACCAGATAAGTATCACCATGTAGGTGTTTTTATTTTGCCTCACAGCTCCCTTCTGCAGCATTTCATCCCCCCTTCTGTGCTTCCCTGCTTGCTGGGCTTTTCTGACAGTAGGTTTATAAAGCTGTTCAGCATCAGCTCTGAATAACGTCAGAATCTTTTCTAATAAACTAAATTTACTTGGGTGGCATCTGGAGCCAAGGGCTAATGCACGATTCCTTTTGCAGTAGCTTCTCTCTGCAGACAGGTTCCTGCAGCTGAGCTGGGAGGGAGCTAAGAGCTCCTTGGCTTCGTGGAGCCAAGGCAGCTGATTGGCATCTGGAGCTGCAGAGCCCCGTCTTAGGGGGGCTTGTGGCCAAAAAAGGGCAATTTGGAACACATGATCCTTAGTTAAATGCACACAAAAGAGCAGAGGGAAGAACCTGGATAGGTCCAGGCAGTCACAGGTCGCAGGAGAGAGTCCCTTAACTGAGCTGTGGATTTTCAGTGGAGATATTTTTCTGTTATGAGGCTGTTGGAGCTGTTGATAAGATACAAACAGCAGCACATTGGCTTTTAGTGCTGGACATAGCTGTGGGGTGGGGGGTTTATGGGCTTTTCCTTCAGGGAATCCCTCTCTCTCTTTCTCTCTTCAATAACCACATTTTATATAGTCAGCTTGAACCTCCTGATGGTTGGGCTGGGCAGTTGGACATGGGCAGTGATGGTCAGAACAACAGGGGCTCTACTAAGCTGGGGGGTGGGTGTGTGTAAGGAAAATGCTTTCACCTGGCTTTATTTTTTCCAGTTCAATGAAAAGTCCCTGAAAACACACATGTTCTGGCATGTGTACGTGGATGTACAGCTGTAAAACCACATTTGTTTATAAAATATGAAATGTAATGATTTTCCTCAAGCTCCCAATCCTCGTTAGCTTTGCCAGCCCTCTGTCTGTTCTCTTTGTTCCTTTGGGAAAGCTGAGCTAAATGGAAAAGGCTTGCAATATGCTCCGAAAGGCAGAGGCTTCAAGCCTGACCGAAGCAGAGAGTAAGCACGTGCCAGCCTAGAGACTGCTCCGGTTAAAAGCCCCATTAATAAGAGTTATTAATTTCACAATGAGGTTTTCCATGGAGTCACCTGGTGGCAGTGTCTTTCCAGGGTTGCACATGGGGCTGGGGGGGATCTTTGGCAGCGCTGGGGATGTGGGTAATTGTGGTGTGGCTTCTGCTGGTGTAACTCGCCCGGGAGCCAGGCTGGGCAAAGCCTTCTGATTCCTGGCGTGGATTGTTCAGCGCTTGCAAGAGCTGTCTGTGGCTGGGAAGGAGGGGTGACAAAATAGAGCCGTTTGATGCCAGGCACAAGGAGAGATCCCTGAGGGCATGAGAGCAATCACCAAGTGCTGCCATCTGGGTCCTTTCAGAGAGGAGAAGGAAAACCAGGCGGTCAAAGAGAAGGGAGCAGATGTGTCAGAAGTGCCCTGGTCAATAGTAGCAGCAGCAGGGCTGAGATTAAAAGAATAAGCGTGGGCTTTTGACCTTGTTCCCTGATGTTATGCAGCAGGCAGCATCTGGAAATTCCGGTTTTCCCTCCCAGGGAAACACAACATGATCGATGACGCACTTTGGTATTGATCTTGCATGCATGGGCCAAACTGCTGCCTGTTCAAGAAGTCCCCAGTGCAGCACACATCATCCCTGTACCCGGCGTCCTTTCAGTGTCAGAGACCTGTGTCCTGCCCGAGGAATCTGGGAAGAAGCTTCTCTGGAGGCAGGGGCAGGATACGGGAGCATCCCTGCTCTCCCAGCTATCCATCCCCTGTCCCTGAGATGACCAGCCTGGTAAACCTAATCTGCCTTTTGTCTTAAAATAGTAGTTGAGACTGTAAGAGGTCCTGGTCAGGCTGTCACAGGCACAGAATTCCTCCAGGAGCCCCTGTGCGGAGCTGCAGTGCCCTTGCAGGGCTGGCAGGGTCCTGCTGCGGAGCCTGCGGAGCTGGCAGATCTCTCTGGTGCCAATTAGTTCCCTGTTTGCTTACGCCCTGAGTGAGCCAGGATTTTGGCCTGAGTCACGTTGTGAGACTTTGCAGCGGTTGCTGCAGGGCCTGGAGCATATTCCAGGGGCTTGCAGACACGGTGTGAGCTGGTGAGGGGGAAAGGGACCTGTGCTTCCCACGGGCTGTGTTTGATCTGCAGCTCCGAGCAGAGACTCCGGCGTCTGTCCTGTCTGCATGAGAATGTCATTTAGTGTCTGGGTTTTAAATATAAATTGCATTTCCAAGCAGACTTGCTTCTGGAAGAGTATGATTGTCCTGTTCCCTTGAAAAGAAAATGCATTTGGTTATCCCTGTGGGGTAGATGATAAGGTTTGATCCGAGGAGCTGGCAAGGGGAGCGAGTGTTAACATTTCATATGCTGTACTTAAAGTCTCCAAGGTCAGATGTGAGTCTTCTGGGCCGGGGCAAGGGGAGCTGTTTACATCAACCATCTCTTTTAATCATTCAGCCAAAGCACTTAATGTTACCTTCAGGTCCTGAGCATTGTTGCTCCAAACAATGGTGTTTCTCAAAACCAAACCAAAGCCACTGCCAGAGGTGACCCACACACGCTTAGATGTGCTGCAGTTCCCCCGTGTTCCTCCTCTCCCTTCAGTGGAGCCCTTCAGCATCTCCCCTCCCCTGCTGCAGCCTGGCACCACATATCCCCTGCACTGGGCTGGGACAGTATATCCCTGCTCCTCCAGGAGCGCACCAGTTATCCCATCCCTGCTCCTCCAGGAGCGCACCAGTTATCCCATCCCTGCTCCTACAGCAGAGCTCCCGTTGTCCCCTCCCTGCTCCTCCAGCAGCTCAGCCAGAGCTCCTGTTGTCCCATCCCTCCTCCAGCAGCTCAGCCAGAGCTCCCGTTGTCCCATCCCTGCTCTCCAGCAGCTCGGGCAGAGCTCCCGTTATCCACAGCAACAGTTGGATGTTGATGAAGTCCTGGTCCTCCAAAGCCTTCGCCGCTGATGAGTGAGGAGAGGCGGCTGTTAGCGGAATGTCTCCAGTTGCCAAGAGACTTCGCTGCAGGTGCTTGGAGAAAAGCCTCAGTGACTGGGCAGCGTGTCAAGCGCTGCCGGGAGGAGCACAGGGTGCAGGGCCTTTGGAAAGGGAAAACTCTGGATTAGCTTTAAAACGTCTGCTCCCAGCAAACAGCCGCGCTGGAGCTCACACAGGGTCCAAACGGGTTGTGTTTGATTGAGCCGTCTCTTTGTTGAATTGCATATTCTTTGGGTATGAAGTGGAATGTAACCAACCCCTGACAAAGCACTCTCTGTCAGAGCAGTTCCTTGGATGGCAGCGTGTGGAGCTTGGGAAACGTAAAGAATAATAATAGAAATGGCAAAAGGCACTTTGCTTTCCTGGGCATCCCAACGCCTCCTGCGCTGCCCTGCCCTCCCTTTCCCTTCACTCGCTGCCGTCCCTGCAGGCAGCCTGGCTCTGCTGCTGGTTTTTGGTGTTACCTCCATGCTCAGCAGTACCAGTAACGTTCCTGCTCCGGCCTCTGGGCTGGGGGGCTGTTTGTCCCCCTTCCTGACCAGCGTGGCATCCCCGCTTTCCTTGGGGGGAAGCACGTGGTGAGCTGGGGAGAGTTCATGTAATTTTAGAACTTGTGTGTGACTTAGGAGATCAGTTGGAAAGGTCACCTGCAGTGGGGGGTCATTTTCTAAACAGAAAAACTCCTCTTAAACATTCCTTCAAGCCTGATTTGGGTCTCGTGTGTCCCATATTATTCCGGTTGTTCTTTCCAGTGCTGTTCACAGGCTGCTCTGCCTGTCCTCAGAGCTGCTGCTCGCGGTGGAAGCTGCATTCCTTATGGAATCCCTGCAGCGAGCGCGATATCTGCCCTGGCTTGTTCCCTACCTTGAAGTTGAAAGCTCTGGGGGCTGGTTGGAACTTTCCACCTATTATTTCTTCTTCCTTCACTGCAGAACCTCGCTCTGCCTCCGTGGTGCGAGGCTCAGCATTCCACCTGGATCTGCATCCAGCCGCATTCTCCATCGATTATGCCAAGCGCTTGGCTCTGGCTGCCTGCTCGCTGCTGTTAAGCCTTTCAATTAGAAGAATCTCCCAAGTTTATGTTGGCATCCGAGCCGCTCGGTGCAGCGGGTGCCGAGGCACAGCATACAGATGGAATCCAGCTGATGGGCTGGGGTTTTTTTTTAAGGATCCGATTACTGGTTTTATAGAAGCAACCAGCTGCCTCTCCCCTCCCTGGTTTTCTTGGGGTTTTTTGGTGTGATCTGTTGGAAGCAGGAATGTGGGGAGGGGATCCTGAGGTGCTGGGCTGATGTGCTGCTGGCACCCGAGAGCATTTCTGTTGGGAAGGATCCTGCTTTTCAACTCTTTAACTTGCAAGCGATGAGCTCGGCAGCGGCTGTAAGGAAGTTCCCAGCCCGGTGTCAGCAGAGGGCAGGAGTCCAGGATCTGTGCAGCTCTTCTTTCTCACGCAATCAAATTGTTTCTTTCTTTTACTGACATGATGCTTTACTATTTTTATTTTTTTTTCTTTTCTTGCCTTCTCCCCCCTCCTTTCTTCTGGCACGGAGTTGCTTAGGGAGCTGCTTTTCTGGCTCTGCAAACCTGTCAGGAGGTGACCTTGCGGAGAAGCTGCGGTTTGGGCTCCTCTCGCCCCATCTGCCGGTAGCCGCCACATCTTGTGCTCCAGCTGGCCCAGCCCAGGGGCCTCAGACACCCTCAGGGTGGGCCTGGAGTGATTTTTGGGATAATTTCATCCCAAAAGGAACCCAAGCGATGCTGCCACTGCTCTGTGTTGGGCACCAAAAGGCAGTAAGTGGGAAATTTGCTTCAGAACTGGTCTGAATCAAACCAGTGTAAATTTTCCCCTGAACGCTGCCAGGATCAGTCGCTGTGTCAGAGTTTGGTTTAGTGACTTTTTAAATTTTACTTTCCCTAGGGCTAGAGGTTTTTCTCATTTTTCCTGTAGTGCTGCCAGCTTCCTGCCAGCTTTGTGTGAAATTGCCTCTCTCTCCACACAGTAGCTCGGAGTTTTTGTGGGGATAGAAGCGAAGCAACACGTTTCTGCCGCAGCAGCAGCAGAACTCTCCTCTGGCCAGTATCCATGTGTGTCCAATTTCCCGTGCCTGTAGGGGGAGAATAAATCCTAAACGGCATGGGTGGTGAAGGGGAATAGATTTGGCAACCTTGCTCCAAAGAGAGTCGTCTGAATTTGGGATTAAGCTGGCGCATCAGAGATAGGCACCTGGTGCCGTATTTTCTGTTATTGCCATAATGGAGCTAAGGATGGGCTCAGGATCAGCGTTCCCAAGAGGAAGGCAAATGGGTTTGTGGAGGAGATAATCCAGGAACTGCTGCATCATTCTCGGCACGGGCTGAATGGATGGAGGTGGTTAATCACCCCCAGTTAATTCCTCAGGTGTTTTCCATTTGGGATTGAAACTGCTGTCTGTGCCGCTGCTGTTCTGTGGGCAAATAAAGGATAATCCACTTGGCACCTCCTGGTAGCCAGAATGAATCCATTTGCCAATTTTAAGTGACTGTGCTGCAAAGAACCTCATCCTCCCTTTTCCAGCAAGGTGAGAGTATGGCGTGGTGGTGGGGATGGGTCTGGTGTGGATCTGCTCTGTCTGCACTCCCACGGCCTCGCTGGGGAGGGCTTAGAGGCTGAAAAACCTCTGACACTGTGACATCCACAGCCAAGGCCCTTCGTTTCTCAGAAAGGCAGAAGCTCACAGAGTGAACTCGTTTACTTTGCTCTCTGCAATGAAAAAAGGCAATAAATGACTTATCCTGATGCTTTTCCAGGAGGAAACGGCTTAGATTGCAACTCAGCACAAACCTATAACTGATGGAACAGTCCCGTTTATTCCAGGAGAAAAATCATCTTTTTAAGGCCTGTGCTGAGTGTGGGCTGGGATTGAAACAGCTTTTTAAAGAGCAAGAAAAACAATGGATGTTTTCCTCCTTTGATGTATTACCTGTCACTAATGACCCTTTTCTTATTTCCATTTTAAAAAATGGGTCTAAGCAATTAGCTGTATATTGCACAAAAGTAGCATTACCTGAGAAAATAATTAAGATGATCTTGAAATTAAGGAAATGAGTTTTGAAGAGAAGCAGGTGCTTAATGGAGGTGAGCCCAGCTGTGCTTCCCGGGAACGTGCTTGAAGTGCTGCATGGAAAACTGTGCAAGGCCTCCGTACAGCACGGGGAGGAAATTTATAATAATTCAGACAAATTGCGTCCTATAAATAGCCGAGCTGGATTCATTAGGACAGGAGGCAGATGGAGAAAGTATAAAACTTGTTTGTTTGTTTTTAAGGGACTATAATGCTTATGAAAAGTGTCAGCTTGCTGTCAGTGAGGGGAAAAACCCTCTGGTGCAGCAGGAGCGTTGTGGCTGTGAGGTTCTCATCTGCACTAATGAGCAGCCATCCAGCAGGGGCCTTGGGAACACCTTGGTTTGGCAGCTCCTTCAGCCCGTTTCTGGCATCCCAGGCTGGGAGCATGGATCCAGGGAAGGAGGACGGAATTCCCTGTCTGGTGGGTGGCACTTGGTGACTCTGCTTGAGAAGGATGCTGCTGGAAAGCGGGGATGTGCGGAGGGAGCTGGGAATTGCCCACCAAACTGGCTGAGGGGTTATGGCCCAGAGCAGAAACGTGCTGGGAATTGGCAGAGGAAACACTGAATTATTGAACAGAGAAGGGGAAGATGTTTTTGAGATGCTCTGAGTAGGGAAGAGGCTTCCATGGATGCAGAGGAATAATGACAGAATGTGGGTAGGAGGTTGGTGACCAGAATGTGGCTCTGTCCCCAGGAGGTGACCGGCTGGGAGGTGACAGCACCTTCATATTCACATGTGGAGCAGGGAGAGTGTCCAGCCAAAAGGGGCATCCAGGCTGGTTGTAAAGGGTGGAGATGTGGGACAGTGCCCAGGTGTGCTGGAATTACAGCCGGCTGCTTTAGAACAAAGCTCTTGGAGAAGACTGACCCAACGCTCCAGCCCATTCAGCCATCAGCAAGGCTGAGCTCTCCTGCAGCAGCAGTAGATGTTCTGCATTAATATTATCTGTTAACGAACCTGCCTTCATCTCTTCTGCTGATCTGATTTACGTTCCAGTGCAGTTTCCTTAAAAGAGAAGAGTGCCAGGATTCCAGGAAGCATCCTGAGAGATTCTCTAGCATTAGCGTTCAGGAGAGGAACGCCGAGCCCTTATCAGGCAGCGGTGGGTTTCCTTGAGGAGTTCTTAAATTGCCAATTCACCTGGTGAAGTGGCAGAGGAAAAAGGTGATGTGAAGGTCGTGTTGGAGTCAGATAATCACAGACTCATTTAAGGAACGGAGAGAAGCTCTACAACTGCTCATGCTTCATGTATTAAGTAACAAGGGCTTTTTCTCAGCATTCAATACAGGGGACAATGATCCCGACAGGAGGAGAGGGCACTGGAGAAGAGGAAAGTGAGCAGTGGGGATTGACGGGATGCCTTGAGGGGATTGCCATCTGCTGCACGTATCTCAGGGTGTCACACAGCCAGCAAGTGGTGGCATTAACACCGGCCACAGGCACGGAGCGGGGTGACTGGTTGCTGGAGAAGAGCACGGACGTGCTGGGAAGCTGAGCAGGGCAGTGTGAGGGGCCATGGATCCTCACCCATAGACCAGTTTTCTGGTACAGAGCAAAGAAATCCTTGGAGGATGAAGCATGTTTGATGTTTTCTTGCTTCCAATGGGATGAAGGAGCCGTGTGTATCCAGGGAGTCAGCACAGCCTGCGCTTACGGGCAGTGTTACACCAGGGGTGAAGGATTGAGTTCTGCAATCTTGACTTCCAGCAGTAACTAATAGGAAAGTGTGGAGAAACAGATTTGAAACGTGAGGCTTTAATTTTAGAAAGCCTTTAGCAACAGAGAATTTGAAAATGAGAAGAATCAGTAGGACATCCGCCTGATGGGAGAGCATTGCTTGGTTTTCTTGTCTTCTAGGTTTGATCTGAGGTGTCTGAAATATGATAATCTGATACGTGCTGGAAATATGTATATGACAGAGAGATGATTTTGGAGAGAAGGTGCTGAAGAGGGAGTGATTTGTGTTTGTAGGTTTCCTGTCTTGCTGGTGGAAAACTTACTTTAAATTATGCTGCACTTCTGGGGCAGCATCTTGTTATATGAAAAACATTCTTGTCATGTGTACAAATCAAAAAAAGAAAAAATCTCTTCTGCTCAAAACAAGCTTCAAATTTCCTCTCTGCCCAAATTCATTCACACCTTTATGCTTTCTTTCATGTCATGTTTTTCCAAAAATCCTTTCCTAAGTAATGCCTGCTGAATTTCATTTACTGCAAACACCCCAAAAGCCACCAATCCAGAAATATCTCCCAGCTGCAGTGACCAGGTGGGTCTGTGTTGACCACAGGCTGCCTGTGCCTCCTGCACTCACCTGAACACTCCAGGGCATTTGGGGTTTTGTTCCCACAATCTGAGCAGAGCCGTGATCTTTGAGATCACGTTTGTCTGGGAAGTCCTTTCACTGGATGTTTGGGTGCTCTTCCCCCATGGACACAGTGTGTCCTGCCACACTTGTCAAAGAAGGACAGGTAAAATCAGCTTCAAAGTATGCAACATCTTGGAATGATGAAGTTCTTGCCTAACATCCCCCTTTTTGATATGGGTGGATGGATAAATCCTAATCCTTTGGATGAGGACGCTGAGACGCAGATGCTACTGTCAGTTACCTTCAGCCCAGGTCAGTGTCCCGACCGTGAGTTCCCATGTGCTCCGTTTTCCATGTCCTGGCTGTGGCAGAAGCCCTTCTTTCTGTGGGGTAGGTTTCTCTTGGCTGTTCTCATACACGATTAAATAAAGGTACATTATGAGTTTCTTTTGGCTCTTCTTATATGTGTGTTATGTGTGTATTCATATGTTGTCTTCTGCTTCTGTTCTCCTCTTCCTCCACCTGCAGGCTTTGAGTTACTGTACCAGCCAGATGTGGTCCGGCTGTACCTCTCCATCCTCACCGAAAGCCAGAACTTCAACACTCTGGAAGCAGCAGCGGGGGCTTTGCAGAACCTCAGTGCTGGCAACTGGATGGTGAGCACAGTTCTCTTTCTAGTCTCACTTGTTTCCTTCGTGTGAGTAACAAACGAAGCTGTGGCCCCTTGTAAGGGTGTATTTACATCTCCTGTGTGAAGGAGAACATTTCTCCAAAGAAATTATTTCCATCTTGCTTGTTCACTTAGGATGTTTTGCATCTTCTGGACAGATGGTGTGTGCATAGTAGAAGTGTCACTGAGATCATGACGGTTTAACCAGCAGCAGGTTTTACTGCTTAAACCACTCAACTATTGCTTTGTCCACTCAGAAGAGCCTGTTGTTAGATGATTAAGTGTCCTGAAGGCTTAATGCATTGCATTGTCAGCCTGGCAAGGAAAATGCACTCCAGAGTGTCCTCTCCCATCCTCTCTGGAGCATCTCACACTAATTAGGCAGTTCTTGCAAAGCTACGTCTGATCACTCCTAGAACTCTAGCAAAGTGGGACTGACCAGCAGCCCGAGGATCAGCAGGGTGACGGTTTCACAGCTGTCTTGGATACAGTTTATTTTAAAATCAATCATGAAACAGAAGAAAAATATGAAATTGGAGGTGGGGGAAGATAACAGATGCTTTGGATGCTTTACTCTTCCCTCCAAATGACCTTTTTTTCTCCCAGAGGGACGTGGTTTCATACAGAGGTGTGGATGGAGCAGATGCTGGTGGAGGGTGCTCCTTCCTTCTATTTCTGTCCTCTCCCTGAGCTGTGGGGTGAACCTTGGCATCCGTTCCTCCTTGGGGCTCGATGAACTTGAATGATGGGTGAAGTTATAACGGATCAGCACACACAGCCTAACTGCTCTTGAGCCAGGGATAGAAATGAATTACAGCACTGAAAGAAATGCCATTGACAAGGAAAGGGCAGGTGTATGCATTCACGATGCTTTGTGTTGTTCCTTTTCCCTTGTGTGCTCTGGTCAGTGGTCCACGTACATCCGAGCAACGGTGCGGAAGGAGAGAGGCTTGCCAGTGCTCGTGGAGCTTCTCCAGTCCGACTCGGACAAGGTTGTGAGGGCTGTGTCCATCGCCCTGAGAAACCTCTCCATGGATCGTCGCAATAAAGACCTGATAGGTATCTTCTGAACCTTTCTGACCAGGCTGGGGTCTCAGGTGCTCTTGAGAGACCTCACATTTTCTGTCCCTTGTGCTGAGGACTCGTTTTGCATGCAGCTTCCATTAGCAGGGATCCTGAGGGTTGAGTTTTCCTTTGGATGCCTCTGTATTTAACCAGTGTATTTGTTTAAACTGTAACCTTGTCAGGCCAGGAAGTGTTGGTCACACATTTAAAGCCGTCAGTCGAGTTGATCCTAACAAATGGCAAGGTGGGATTCTGCCTTCCTACATCAGGTTCTTGAAACAGATCTGAGCTGTAGCTGGGAAATGGTACAGACGGACACCAGGGAGTGCTAAACACCGGGCTCCTTGCTGTTCCTGCAGTGCTGTGCACGGGAAGGCTGACAGCCCCTGGGGGGACATACCCCTTGCCTTGGCTGGGGGAAGGTTAACAGCTGCAGGGCTGCACCCCTTGCCCCAGAAGGCCCATTACAAGGCCAAGCTGAGTGAGCTGTGTGTGTGTATTAGCATGAGTATGTGGCATTAGCAGCAGCTCCTGGATGCTTTTTGCCTCGGGCATTGCAAAGTATGATAGATGCTGGCTGTAAAATTCTCAATAAAAATGGCATCTTTTTTTTTTTCTCAATACTTTGTAGTGTTCGTGATGAAACAGTTTGTCTTGGGCATCAACTCTCAATCACCTTGAAATAATGCATGATAAATAAACTATTAAGTTACAGTCTTGAGGTTCAGAACACCAAAACACATGGATTATACTTTTTTTTTTTTGACCTGGCAAAGACCCTTGAATGTTATCATTCAGGACAGAAAGCTGAAATGATTATGAGGGCTGACTAATGGTATCTCTTCCCCTTATCTAGGTAGTTATGCCATGGGTGAGCTGGTAAGAAATTTGCCCAGCAGGCAACAGAGATCTGCAAAGAACCTGGAAGAGGATACGGTGGTGGCGGTGCTGAACACCATCCATGAAATCATTACTGACAGCTCGGAGAACGCCAGGTCTCTGATCCAGACACAGGGCATCCAGAAGCTGGTGGCGATCAGCAAGTCCAGGTAAGTGGCAGCTAAAGCAAAATGCAGAAGAGCTCCCTGAAAACATGGAAATGACCCTACAAACAGCAGCTTTTGCTTTGTGAAAGTATTTAAGCATCCTGACCTTCCAGAGCCTTTTCATTTCAGGGCAATCAATATCTACAAAGGGAAAAGTCAGTACCTTTAGAGGTTTACTTAATTTTTAAAAAAAGAAACAAAACACATTAATTCATAGAATCATAGAATGTTTAGAGTTGGAAGGGACCTTAAAGATCATCAAGTTCCAACCCCCCTGCCATGGGCAGGGACACCTCTCCCTAGGGCAGGTTGCTCCAAGCCCCATCCAGCCTGGCCTTGAACCCCTCCAGGGATGGGGCAGCCACAGCTTCTCTGGGCAACCCGTTCCAGTGCCTCACCACCCTCACAGCAAAGAACTTCTTCCTAATATCTCATCTAAATCTCCCCTCTTCCAATTTAAAACCATTCCCCCTCGTCCTGTCACTAGACTTCCTGACAAAGAGTCCCTCTCCAAAATTGTGACACGCTCTGTCCTTGCCAGGAGCATCTCAGCTCCATCATCCAGAGTGAAATCGGGATCTTCATTGTTAGTGTGGGAGGCTTTTTCCCACGGCAGCATTCTGTTCCTGGAATGCCAGTGAGGAAAAGAGTCCCTCTTAAGTGCAGTGGTTAATGAGGTGCAGTAATTGGCCTGGCCAAAGGGCCAGTGGGGGTAATGGGGAGTGGCAAATGTTCAGGCTGAAGTTCTGTTGAAAACCATGTTCTGATCACTCTAGAGAGGAGTTTGGTGCATAGAGTTCAGACATCAGAGGGGTGCTGCTGGCAGGGTTGGGAGGGTGGCTGCAGACTTTGTTGTTCATCATTAAGAAACGTGGGAGCCAACCAAGAGTCTACCCCAGTATTATTTTATAGAGGTGTTAGTCTACTGGCTTACTAAGGAATGGATAAAATTTCATTTTCTGTTTAAAAATAGCTTGTTTTTTGCTGACCTAAATTGCTTTGTGGGGCATTCTAAACCGTGATGCAGCTTCATTGTGTTGTGAGGAATATATATCAGATGGTTTGAAAGTTGGCTTAGAACTTGGTTGGGGTTTTTTTTGCTTTTTTTTCTAAATAAACCCAGGCAGGGTGGAATCTCTCTGGTTTTTGCTGTGACAGCTACAAGACAAAAGGGTCACCCTGGCCTTGGTGCTTGCCCAGCAGTACACGAGGAAACCCTGAAATCTGCACAATTTACAACTCTGGGACTTTTTTAGTCAGCAAATACCTATAGATAGGAAGTTGTCACTGAATGATTTCACATATATCCTATAGCTTATAGGTTCCAAGAATAGCTGTATGGAGTAGCGGGTATTGATTTGGTTCAAAGAAAGCAATATGGGAGTAGTCTTACATTGCTGATACTTAAGCTGTAATTTTTATCTTGTAAATCAGCCAGTCTCCCAGAGAGACGAAAGCAGCATCTCACGTTCTTCAGATGATCTGGAGCTATAAAGAGCTACGAAATGCCCTGCAGAAGGATGGGTGGAACAAATCACACTTCCAGGTAAAGGTGCTGGGTCTTGGATTCAGTTCTGGGAATGCCTGAGGGGAAGGGGTCCTAACTCAGACCAACGGTGCTGCCACGTAGATAACGGGGAGGAAATTCCAGCAGCAAATCTGTATGAAAATAAAAACTGCTCCATCAGCAGAAGCGGGGCTTGGCAGCATCCCATAACCTCCCCATGCTGTGGGGTTGGGGTTTTTTCTTGTTTGGTTTCCTTGAGTAGCAGTTGTGTTATTTGTGTGGGTTTTGTCTCGCAGTCTGTTTCTGCAACTCCAAAGGGTTCCAAAGGCTCCTCGGGCAGGTCTGGCTACGACGACAGCACTTTGCCCCTGGTGGATAAAAGTCAAGGTCAGTTCTGGTTTTTACCATTTTTGCTGTTTAGCTTTGCTTGCTTGATCCCTGAACGTGCCATGTCTGTGTCATGGTGCAAGGGGGTTAAAATGTGTTGTTTGTGTGGTGATTTCTACTGAAATGATCAGTCCTGTTAGCAGGAGGTGGATAGTAATCCTTCCCTTGGGAAATGTTTGCTACTGATGGTGTTTTCTCAACCTGTATGTAATGGAATCTGCTCGGTCTCCCTGGGAGAACGTGGGATAGATGTGAGGCAGAACTCACTTGTTTAACAATGTTAGGTATTAATGAGTCTTGCCTTCAGCCAGGCAGTGGGCTTGCCCTTACCCCAGCTTGGCACCAGAGTCTTTTACTGCCTAAAGAAACGTGCCTGTTCGGGCAGCACTTCTCTCCCCGCAGCACAGGACTTTCCATTGGGGCTGGGTTTATCCCAGCTCCAGCCAAGCCTGGCCATGCCTTCTCCCAAGAGACACTGATCCAGCTTTAAGTTTACTCTGACTTTGTCTCTGAGCCTGGTTCTAGTTTCTAAGGCTCAGGTGTCCAGATTTCCTTTTGGGAGCCCACGGTCTCCTGTGGCGGAGTTTGCCGTGTTGCATTTCCCCGGATTTACCTGTGGATTACTGCCCACAGTCCCTGCCTGGTGCCACCACCCTGGCTTTGCTCACATCTGGCAGGTCACCTTGGCTGATCTGACAATAACCTTCTTTCTTTGTGGGTTCTGTGCTGGCTCGGCAGGCTGCTGGGGGTTGTGTGCCATCAGGAACCTCCCCCCATTCTTGTTTGCTTTCTCCTCTGTTCTGGAGAGAGCAAAGAAGCTGGTTTGTAGCAGTAGGTGATCCAAAGCAGAACTGTGGCTCCTGTTATCACTTGGAGAGAGGGAATTCTGTGTCACAGCACCAAAGCAGAAAATACAAGGATTACATGTGCTCTCTAGAGAGCTTACATCAAACTTCCCTTTCTGAACAGTTGAATAGTTGGGGATTTTTTACAATAGCCTCTGTGTTCAGTGCTTCATGGACCTCTCTGGTCCTGTGGCTGATTTAAAACCACCAGGTTTTGAGAAAAGCAGATGTAACTCGAGCTGTTTCAATGTTTCTGTGTTACAGATAACGAGAAGTCTGGGAGTAGGGACATGATACCTATGGATGAACTCGGCCCAGGTAAGTTCAGTCATGGATCATGCTGTGTGTCGGTTCCGATAGAGCACGCTGTCACTCACGGGAAAGTTCAACTATTTCTCTAGGAGATATTATTTCAGATGGATAAAGCTGACATTTAAAAACAGAACGTTACCTTACAAAAGATTGGTCGTCATCTTGCTTTGTTCCTGTCTTTTTTTTCCTCCTTTTAAACACATGTAGAGTGCACACACCGATTTCTCCGCTGCTTTCTGCGTGTTTCAGAGATGCGCTGACACGGCTCCCCTCCCAACCTCTGGCCCCTCGGGCAGCTGCATTCCCTACTACAGATCTGGAAACCTGGGGATTCAGAAGGAAAAAAAAATAAAAGCTGATTTACTTCAATGTAAAGCTTGTGTTTAAGTCCCTTCTGCCTGTTTTCTGTGGGTGACACCAAAGATAAGTCAGTGTGCAGGATGCTGCAGGCGGCACTTCTCGTTTACCCACCTGGGCCTGGCCTTTCCCTGTCAGTGAAGTGCCTTCAGGTTGATAAACTCTGGACTTCGAGACTTGTCCAGGGTTTTTGACTTTGCTGGGGTAGAAAAAGGTGCTGTGTGGTCTCTGGAGAACTGGCTTTAGTTCCTCCAGTGGGTGTTACTTTTGTTTGAATACCTCAATGAGTGCCCCCCAGTCCAGCAGTTAATGTGCTGCTGTTTGTGGTTGGTGCTGGGAAAAAACAGTGAGTTAGAACCAAGCTGCAAGCCAAGCGTGTTCAGGAGTTACAATAACAGGTATGTATTACCTCTTGGATTACTAGAAAAATGAGATGCCACCTGCCATGGATCAGCTGTCCATCTGTGTTTTGCCTGAGGGGAATCGGAAACATTTGTTCTTGCAGTGGAAGAGCAGAGCTTCAGAGAGCTGCCTGGCGGGACAGCGCTGTGCTTGCAGGTGCTGCAGCAGGGGCAGTGCTGGTTGTTTGCAGTCGGGGTGTTAATTTCTGCCTTATGCTGTCAGGAGCTGCTGGTACAGCTCTGAGTGCAAAATGAAATGCAAATTAACAGCATCTGTACGACATCAGGCAGATCGCCTGGGCCGCTCTGTTCTCCCGTCTTTTTATCAGCATTAGATGAAATCTGACAAGTTTTCCTGACCCCAGCTCTTGAGTGCTTTAACTCCAGTATCACTACACCTCTGTGCTGCTGCAGAGGGCAGCTGAGAAGAGACTGAATTAATTTATCCCGTTTACTGCCCTTAATTCCAAGGGACTGGAATAACAACTCAGTACTTTGTCTCTTTCCTTCAAGTTCTGCCAAACGCCGTCTGCTTTTGGTTTCCTGGGCTCCTTACACAAGGAGCTGTTCTAGGCTGTATTTTCTGCTTTTAACTTCACTGTGGGCTGTTGTATTCTGGAGGTTTTGGCTTTTCTCCCCTCTGGAGTGAACTGGCAGGTAGAAGGAACAGAACATCAACATGCAGCCCGCTGGGTCTGTACCTGCAGAAGGCCATTTGGTTGTGTCCCCGCGTTCTCTGCGCCAGCCTGTGCTGAGCCTCCAGGAGGGACTGACTTCACTGATGTCTGCAGGGAAGATGCATGACAGAGGGCTGGAGAAAGCTGGTCAACATCCCAGCTTATACCTTATCTTTTTATTGTAGAAAGTCCTGTGCCCTGCTTTCAGCCGGGTGTTTTTCCCTTGCCTTCCTCTCTGACTTCACTTGCGCTCAGACCTTTCTGCTTCGTATTCACCGTCCTTTAGAGAATTCTCATCTGCCTCCAGCTTTGTGTTGTCCCTTCCGTTTAGTTCAGATGCTTCCACGTTGCATAGTTCTCCTTCTGCTGTGCTGCTTTGGAACTGTGATTGCCTGGAACGCACCAGAGTGTCCCAGTGCAGAGCTCAGGGAGTGTCTGTGAATTTCTGTGCCACGCACACCTCTGAGGTCCCCGTCCGTTTGTCCTGCGAGGCTGTTCCAGAGCACCACCTCATCTGCTGCCTCTTCTTCAGGGCTCTTGGTGCCTGGGCCTTTACTGTTAACCCATTTTGACTCTTTCATGATTGCAATAAGAAAATTGTTGCTGTTATCTCAGCTTGTTTTCTAATGCTGGGGTTGGGTAGGGGTCATCCTTCTCTCTAAAGGAAATTAATTCACTGTCAGTGTGGGTCAGGAGAGGAACGATCCGTTCCCCGTCACTGGCAGTGCTGGACCAGCCAGGTCGCTGTTGTCTGGAGCAATGGGAGGGTCTGGGCAGTGTGGATGTCCTGGCAGATGGAAGACAGCGTGTGTCATGAGTTAGTGTGGGGTGCACTAGACAGCCCATGCAGAGAGAGCTCAGGTCTGTCCGGCCTCCTCAGCTCCAGACATGTGGCTCTGCACCGAGGAATCTGAAGATCATCAATGCTTCTTGTCATGGGGCTGCCCGAGGGTGGCTCTGACCCTGAGCTGTCCGGAGCAGCAGCAGAACTGTGATCTCAAGGCTGGTTGCCAAACTGGCAAGTGTTCTCAGAGTGTGTCTGTGCCTCAACCCATAGCCTGTCAGACGAGCATCTCAGAGCTGAGAATTGTTCAGACCAGGGACACACAGTTCAGATGCCCCCGTCCTACGTGTCCGTCTTCAGGCACAACTTCTCCTTTCTCCTCCTCCTTCGTTTGAATGGGTCTGGAGGTTTGATCTTTACAAGTTGGGAGCTGAGCGAGGGCATGGATGGACTGACACTCGGCAGGTCCTGTAATCTGTGTGACATAGAAATGTTGCTGCAGAGAGAATGGAGGCAGTGAGTGAAGGCAACGAGGAGAAAGTTGAGAGGGAGGAATACGCAAGCCAAGAACGGGACAAGTCTCCATTGGCATCACTTTTGTCTGTACATTGGCTTGTATTAACTCAGAACCTGCCCCTTGGAGCAGCAGGATCTGCACAGCTCTGCTTTGGGCCACAGGAACAGTTAAATCTTATCGCCTTTTAGAAGGAAACACGGGAGAAGCAGCACTTCCTACTTTCTTTGAAGAGCCTTGGTCCTCGGGGTGCTGAGGTGTTACTTCTGCAATGCCTCCTCAAGATCTCTCTCATTTTGTTAGGTCAGATCTTGAAGTCCCCATCTCTGCTGCTGCTTATCTGGACGCGGTTGGAGCACGGCATGTGGGTTTAGAAACACACAGCTCCTTGGTGGTGCAGGGCTCACGGTGTTGGGCTGACAGGGTGCCTTGGGTCAGGAGATAAGAGGGAAACAGTGGCTCTTTTCACACCCCTGGGCAGCACGAGCATCATCCTGGATCCTGCTCTGTGCCTGCACTGGGTGCAGGTTCCTCTGCCCCATCTGCCTTTGTCCTGGGGGCAAACACTGCCTTTTCCTCCAGGGGAACCCCCCAAACCTGACTTATTTTTATTATTAACCTGTTGCAGGTGAGTAATAAAGTGAGAAGGGAGTATTTTGGTAGTTTCTGTAAAAACCTTGTAGTGGTATTCTAAGGAGCCAGTTTGTCAGGACACGAAAACATGAATGATCCCTTAATTGCACACGGGGAGACAAAAGCCCGCGGGGAGCGATAAATCTGAGGGTCACTGACTCCAGGTCATGGAGCTGTCACAGCAGAGCGGGAGAGGACTTACTTGTCACTGTTAACGAGGGAAGTTTGATGCATCAGGAAAATAAATGAAGATTTGCATTGGCTGCCAATGATTCAAAGGAAAAGTTCTGAGATAATTAGAGCTGTTTCTTTATAAAACCCTCCTGCACTTCTCTTCCTGGTGTTGCTCACACTTGGGTGTTGTTTCGGAGTTGTCAGGAGACAAAGCACCAACAGGTGCTGCTTCCTAATGAAGGACAGTCCCAGCGCAGCGGGGTTTGCAGCAACATTTCTTCCACCCAACAGGCCCTTTCTCCCCAGTGCTCTGAAAGGGACTCTCCCAAATTATTGTCCTCGGGAAGAGCAGGAACGCGCTGCAGAGCGCTCAGAGGACGAACCCGGCCAATTAATGCGGCTGCTGGGGGAGGAACGTGGGGTTTGGGCTGAGTCTGGAGCTCATTAGCCACGGGGTGTGAGATGACAACTCTCTGCTCTCCTTGGGCATGCTGAAAACTGCAGCAGGCGGGGATGGGAATGGCGCTGCTCGCTAACGAGTGCCAGCAGCTGGCAGCGATACACAAGGAGGGGGTTTCTGTTTTGTTTTAAGCTGGTAAAAATGAAATGTCAGAGCTGGAGCTGCCAGCACCTTCACATTGCAATGGGTTATTTTGTTTTTCCTGTTTCTTTGCTGAAGAATTCTGCTGGCATCAGCTCTGGGTTTGCTCTTCTGTGTGCTCCTGACTGTCCTGTTTCTCCGCAGACGGGTACTCCACCATCGACCACCGGGACAAGGAGCGCAAGTACAAGACCAGCGATAACACCGGGGATGCCTCGGAGAAAGAACCTTTAAAAGTGAGCGTCCTCTGGCTGCCCAATGCTTTTAGTGCCCTTAAAAGAAAGGGAGCCTGGTGTCCTCTGCGAGAAATACAGGGTAGTTACACACCAGGGGGCTGTAAAGGGCTGGTTTGGGGTTTTTAGGTGAAGGCACCAGACTCAGCGCTCGGGTAATGAGCAGTAAAACCAAACTGCTGCTTCCCAGCACAGGAGCAAATGCAGCAATGGGTGCGTTCTCATAAATAGATGGGGCTGTAAAACTTGGAAGTGTTTGTTCTGTCGCCCTCGTGCTCGGACTGTTCTGCAAACAGTCACTCAGGCTGTCACCCCGCTGCTTTCAGTGTGAGGAGCTGGTGTGTGTGGGTACCGCGGGGTGAAGAGCATCCCCTCTCCCCAGTGCTCCCCAGTCCCGGCAGTGGGCATGGAGCAAGGAGAGGGAGGGAGATGTGCACACAGTTATGGGTGTGGCTTCTAACAACAAACTGAGACAACTTTAGAATTAAAAAAAAAGAAAGAAAGGCAACTTGACAAAGCTCTTTGGGTGGGGAGCTGCGTGCAGGCTGTGTGTAACTCCTCTTGCATCGCTGCGATCTCGGCAGACCTGTGTAAAAGCTGCTTAATGCTGAGGCCATCAGTTCTCTCTGGCCTCAAAACAAGCCTGTCTGCTCCCCACGGGAAGTCATTTCGAGGAGGAAGAGGAGGATTCAATGAAACAAATCAGTGGTAGGAAGCACTGTTGTTAGCCTGCAGGAGGCTGTCCTTAATAACCTTCAGCATGAGGCTGATAATATCAGAAAATCCAGGTGATTCGTGCTCAGTGGAAACAATTACACCTCCTCAATTGAAAGGAGAATCCACTATTGAACAAGGGAAGTAAAAATATGATTTGAAGATATATCTTTTGATGGATGATGGATTTAGGAAGATCTCCTGCTGCACCAACCGCCCTTGTCCCACCTGCTGGTGGGTTCCCTGCTGAGCCCTCCCTTCCATGAGGGTGTTCCCTGGGGAATGGCCTCAGTCCAGGGGACAGATTTTCCCGCAGGTGGCTCTTGTCACTGTGCCAACCCTGGGTCTGGCTCCCCCCAACCAGAGGCTGCCCAGGAGGACTTTTTGGCAGAGGTGGTTGTGCTCCTTCATTTGCTTTTGGAACTGATAAAACTGCAGTGATGGCTCAGGTCCCACAGTGGGTGCCCCTGCTCCAGCGTGGCAGGAGGTGGCTCTGCTTGGAGCAGTGTCAACAAAACAAACCACCTGGTGCCCCCTTCCCACTGTCAGCGTTGGGCAGTGGGAATGGGTGCCTGAAGTGGTGTGAGAATGTTGATCAGTAGGAGCTGGACAGAAAGTGCCTTTCTGAGGAAAATAGGCTAAGGCAGGAAAATTAATAAATACTCGTTATTTTTGCCACTCATATTTCATTAAAGTGGTGGAACCCAACCCTCAGAACCACAGCAAGCCGTGTGTGCCTGTCTGAAGTGAGACATGACCCGGAGCTCAGGGAGTTCTGCTTTGATTTCATGAGAAAAAGAGAAAAAACGTTTCACCTTGACACTGTCTCTCCTGTATTCTGTGCTGCCTGGGGGTCGGGGTGACCTGAGCTCAGCCTGCTGTCCCCTGTGCTGCTGAGCAGAAACACCGCTCCGGGGTCTTCTCCCCCATCAGGGGCTCAGGCTCCAGACTATGGATAAGGATGGCTGGGAAGCAGAGCTGCTGGAGATGCTTTTGTCAGTTTTGTGCCTTTGCTGATCTCGTGTCTTCTCTCTCCCACTAATTTCCCCTTGTGCCTCTGTAAGCTGACTCGTTTGCTGGTGTTGTTTGATTAATCCGCTCTGTTTTGCCTTTTAACTCCTCACCCTCTGCTGCAGAATGACACAAATAGGAAAAACATTAACAGGAGTAACAGGGCTTCGGTGAATCTGGTGGATGCCCGTGACATTAAACCCCAGCCTGTTGACTCTTGGGTCTAATTTGCATGCATGGTAGGTCCTTTTAATGGTAATTGGTGCTAGTGATTAACTTGTCTCGTGCATGGTCTGTAGCGCTGTGGAACCTCTTCAAGGCTAACCGGGTCCTCTCAAACAAATGGCAATGTGTTTGGGGAAAAAACAGTGGTGTGTGTATTATTCAGTGTGTGTTTAATGAAATGCAATCAAGCACCACTGTTTGATTAAAAAATAACTCGTCAAATAACCAGACAGACAATTAATACCGTGAATGATGGGTTGTCAGCTGAAATGTGAGAGATTTCTACTGTTGGGCCCCGGGAATGAATTTGAATATAGTCTGCTACTGCTTCCAATTGTTTATTTTTTTATTTTTTTTTTAATTCCCTCCTTGCTCATTATAAGGATTAGCCTGAGATATAGGGACAAGGATATCTGTGGCCATTCACGGGTGTCCCCTGAGGTTCCCAGCCACAGGTTCCCAGGGCAGCCGCTGGCTGAACGTGGGTTACTCCGCAAGGCGAGATCATCCTGCTTCCCCAATAAACACTGACCCACAGCTCCCACAGCTCAATTCCCCCTTTTTTTCCCCCCCTGTCCCTAAAGAAAGGTGCCTTTTTGTCACTTTCTAGTCCTTGCCTTCGCCACGTGCCACGTTCCTCAGTAATGTCACTGCCCTTTCTCTGCTCCTGCCGCTGCTGCTGTCTCCCGCTGTCTCGGCAGAGAGCCCTCTGCCCTGGCCCTTCCTCCTGGCACTCCGTCCTGTGGGATGCTGCCTCAGGAACAGCAGGTTTTGTGCCCCTGGCTACAACTAAAGGAAAATCTTCCTGACTGTTGTGAAGGCACTGGGCAGCTTTCCTATCAGAACGGACAATAGGCTTTTATGGCCTGAATTTCAAAACATCATCCACTCCCCTAATTCCACATGGAAAACGCTCGCATCAGCGGGAGAGAAAGCTCCTGGATGTTACTGGGTGGTGGAGGATGATTTTTTTGCCCTTCCTCCTTCATTTAAGAGTCAAAAACACTTGATTTCTCCCAGTCATACCCTTTGAGGAACCTGTATCTCGGGAATATGTTGGCATTTCCATTCCCTGTCCCACCACTCATCACCAAGGTCGTGTTACTCGCCGGTATTAACCAGTTTGGACTTTATTTTGCAGGGCTAGAGTCCAACCGCGTTTTCTTTTAATTGAGGGGGGAGAAACAAAGCATTGACTCGACACAGAGGATCTCATCAGTCACCACTGCCATTCGGATTCGGAGGGCGCTGCCCCACTGACCAGGCTGCAGGTCCCGGGAGGGTTGTGGGGAGATGCCACCAGCCGCCACCGCCGTGGCCAGCCCCGCAGCGCCGTGCCTTACAGCCGGACACTCCGCTTCGTCCCTGTCACATCCACCGCCTCCCCCTGCTCCCACTCCTGCAAGAAGAAGAAAACGAGTGAGGAAAGAGAGTCCAGGCTTCCAGCTGCCTCCTTGGGTGACTCTCACACGTGGATGGTGTCAAGGCTGAGAAGCGAAGGTCGAGCGATGGCGACAGCTTCACAAACAAGGGAAAGAGAAACTGCAGAGTATTTGAAGTAATATCGTAGGTGTAGCCATGGAGATAGCACTTTTCTGGTTTGGGGCTCGTTTTAATTTTTTGTTGTTGTTGTTTTGGGGGATTTCTTTTGAACTGTGAATCTAACAAATTTTTTTAAAGGCTTTTGGAAAAGCGTTTGGGTTTTCTTTCTTATTTCTACAGAAAGTGCAGGAAGGTTGAGTGGGTTTTATTGATTCCAATGAAGGGAGAAAATGCAGAACAAAAACTATTACACGCTGGTCAAATGAACTGGAGAGTGGCTGAGGATTGCTGCGAGCTGTATAATCTGCTTCTAGAGTGAGCTATATCAATCAGTGCTATATTATCATTATAACCTGGTGTACAATACTTCTGCCTTTTGGATTCTGTAATGGCTCTGTTCTCATTTCCACATACTGAAAAGCAGTTTATGGAAGGTTTCCATGCCCCTGGTTCAGAAATCCCTGCTGAGGAATGGAGCTGGCTGGCTCCTTATGTTCCTGTTCTCCAAGGTTGCAATAAGGAGCTTTGACACCCGAAACGCAGTGGTGTCACGTTGATGGTGATTAACAATTTCTTTTGCCAGAGCTGTTAACACGTTGGAAGAAAATAGGAGCTTTTTTGTAGGATGTTTTACTTTAAACATGCTATAAATTTTAGCTGGGTCTGTCGTTGTATTTCATGGTAAATTCATCATTGTTGGATCCGTGTTTGCTTTGGGCTATAGATCCTGATGGAAACTGCCACAAAGGGAAGTGGTTTGGCTTTTTTTTAGCTCATCACCGTGGTTTCTGTGTTCCTTCCGTTGGGTTTTGAGATGAGGTGTTTCATTTGGTCTGAAGATCACCCGTGTGCATCGCTTCTCCTCTCAGGTGCCAAGGCCTGCGTTGTGGAAGGGGGAAGTTTCACCTCATGAGAACATGCTCTGCAAATTTGGGATCAGGTAATGCCAGAACAAAACGAGTTCAGGTCCCTGGTTGTCTCCAGGCGTTGGTCACGCGAGGGCAGCAGATGAGAATAGGAAGCAAATGCCTCTCTCGTAGCAGCAGAGGACTTTTGCTGATTTTATTTGGTTGCCACTGTTCTTCGATTGCCACCTTTCATTTTAAACAAGCTCCTAAAAAAACGGTGTGACTGGAAAGCACATTCTTGGATCTAGCAACCATCACTTGCGGTTTTCAGTGCCTGCCGTTTCCTTTGTAATTAAAAAAGGGGAAATACCCAACAACCTCACCTCCCCCAAAATATGACTGTAATAGTAAACATCTAAAATTTTTTTGTAAAAAAAAAAAAAAATTTAAAAACTTAAAAAAAAAAAAAGGCAAGTACCAAGAGCTTTGTATCTTCCTGAGTATATTAAAAATTTGACATGAATACATATATATAAATAAAAAAAAAATCTATATATCTATATATATATATTGTTGTGCAGAGGATAGGTTAACTAAACCATGTAAAGTAGTTTGCAGGAGAGGGAAGCATTTGTTGATTCAGGGAAAAAAAGGCTGATGCCAGAAGCTGTCAGTGGTTTGGGTGACAGGCGTGCTCCTTCCCACCCTCCCGTTCCCACCCCCATCTCCCACGCACGCTGCGGCGGTGGCTTGGGGACCCTGGGGGAGGAGGTGTTGAGTTAGCAGAGATCTGGGGGTTTCGCCTGCATGAGAGTCCTTTGGGGCCAAAGATGCTCAGCGGATGGAGGGGAGCCAAGAGCCAGAGCTGGGATTCTCTGCATTTGCCTGGGGGCAGCGTCTCTGTGTGTGTGACGGAGCCAGACCCATCGTCCGACTGTATATCCTATCAATGGTGCTCTTTTCATACTTGTTCTGCCAATAACGCGGAGACCCTTTTAACCAAGCTACACAGAAGAGTTTTATATCACTTTTGGTTATGTACTTGGTGTATTCTTTTTGTATATGAAAGGATTTTTTTAAAAACGTTCAGTAATTAGCAATGGAACCTGCTTTGTAGCTGATTAGAGCAGTGTAAGAGAAGGGCCGTGCTGTCAGTCTGTCCCTGATCTACTTCAAACCACGTATTTACCAAAGGAGTCTGAGCAAAAGTTCGCTTAAAATAAAGACCTGACTGTTGAAAGGAGTCTCTGCCAAGACTTTGTGATTTAGTTATTGTACAGGTGTCTCACAGCCAGTAAGAGGTGAACAGAAAACTGCAGGAAGGGAGAAGTGAAGTGGCCGGGGCCGACTCTGCCCGTGCCCTCCCGTCTCAGATACCCCGGGGCTCTCCGTGGGGCACCACGAGGACACTGGAAATCTGGATTGGAACCAGCTTTGGTCTCTGTCCTTGTTGGGCTGACAACACCGAGGAGTGTTTGGAAGCAAATTCAGACCCTATCCCTCTTTCCCCCAAACATCCCTTTTGTTTTCCGCTGCCTCCTGCGATGGGGACCCCCGGGTGGGTCCAATGTGCAGAAGACTGTTCCTTGTTCTCCTGGGGGTAAGTGTTGGTGTCAGCCAGCACAGCTGGGAGTTGACAACACATGTTTATCACGAAAGAAAAGCAAAGGATGTTGCATCAAGAAGTCAAAATGCCAAGTCCATGTGCCAGGACTTCCCCTGGGAATCACACGTCTTGCCCCTGCCCTTCCCATGCCTTCCAAGGAGGAATTCCCGAGTATGTAGCAATAACCCATCACTTATGTGGTTTTTTTTCTGTTCACCGAACTTGTTTAGATGCTGAGGAAGGAAGATGGATTGGGGGTGATTTGTGTGTGTGAAACCATCACCTTGTATTCTCCAGCCCACCAGCTGGAGTCCAAAGAGAGGTACATGGAACCATTCTATGATTCTGCTTTGAACCAGGTCTGGTGATTTTATGTCCCTTTTACCTGTGGGCAGCAGCGTGCTGGTGGCACCTGCCCTTGCCTCTTCCCTTGTTGGCACGAGTGTGACCGGCTGCTCCAGCTGTTCTGGGATGTGTGTGGATGAAGCTGTAGTTGTTGTGTTTTGGCAGCAGGGACTGTATGTAAAGAAGGGAAAGCGGCAGAGTGTGTGACTAAAGCTGCAGTAGGTCTGGAGTCTCCTGCTCGGAGGCAGGTGGTGTTTTTCAGGGCTCAGGTACGTGACCTCCTCTTTTCCTGTTGGCTCCGCTGTGGGAATGGGAGGGAATCTGCCTGCAAAGGGCTGAGGTAGAACAGATTTCTACCTGCCGAGGACCTAGTGGGAGGGGTGGTTGTGGAAGGAAGTGATGGTGTTGTGAGGCTCCTGCTAAAGAGGAGGAGGAGGAAATTTGATGGCCCAGTGAGGGCTGAGATAACACAGGGAGAGGGAGACTTCTGATGGCAAGCAATTACTGCAGAACTTTCTTCCTGGGGAGGTGGCACATCTCCCAGGCTTAAAAAACAAAACAAAACAAACAAACCTTGTGTGTCAAGAGTCCCCTGGAGAAGCATCAAGTTTGACTGTTGAGTGTGTGAGCAGTTGTTGTTGTGCTTACAGCATCCCAGGCTGGTCTGTCTGTCTGCAGGAGCCGAGGAGGAGAGTGGAAGTAGAGAGTTTCTGTCTTGGAATTCAGTAGCAGTTCAGCCACGAGTCAAACTTGACAACTCAAAGGTGTGTTGCCAGCTGGAACTGCTTCCCAGGGAACAGCTTGGGCAGCTGCAGGTCCTGCTCTTCGGTGTCTTCTGGGCAGAACCTGCCCATGCCAGGTCCACTCTCAGGCATTTGGATGTGCTGCTTCTGAATGTGTCTGTGTTGGGAACGCAACCTTGGGCTCTGTTGGTGGGACACCGCAAGGGACTGAATGGGCTTGCTGTGACGTGTGGACACAGCAAGGGATGGGGTGTTTGTTACAGCGGATCGGGAAGTTCTTGCCCATTCTGAGAAGTTCTCAGTGATGGTTTTGAGCCGGCAAGGCTGATGCTGGGCATAGCAGTTGTCACTCCTAGAGCCGTTCCATGAGCTTGGAGGTGGTGAGTTACCTTCTGCTCCTTGCCTTAAAGCTGGGTGCCTGGGCTCAGCTGCCTGTGAGACGCACATCTTAGACCCTGGGAGGAAGCCAAAGCTTCAGAAGCCACATGGGACATCAGAGCAGCCACTGCCTCTTCTGCACCTGCTCAGTGGAGCCCCGGGGAGCTGGTGCCACCGGGCAGAGGTTCTGGGCTGCTGGGGGGCATCGTGCTCTCACAGCTCTCAAAGGTGTTCAAGTAGGTGTAGTTTCTTGCCAAATTTCTTCAGTTTGATGTCCCTAAAACCTGGTGTTTCCTCATCTGTGACAAATTCTCTGATTGATTGGTACAATAACTAATCTAGTGCATTTAAGGGGAAGGTGTTATGAACCTCTTTTTTGTTTTCTGTCTTAAGTTTTGCATTAGGGTAGGATGTTCTGAAGTCCGAGGTGAAGAGGAAGGTAGTGCAGTTACTTCAAGGCCTGCCAATCTGGTTCTTGCTGTTCAGAGAAGCAAAATAACTAGACTAAGAAGCTTACTGGTAATTAGTAGCTAATGTGTTTGTAACTATCATGTGCCTTAAAATTTTCATGGTAGGAGAATAAAAAAAAAATTAAAAATCAACAATGTGTTTTCTGTAATACTGCTCAACATTCTCTCTGTAGTTTAGACTGGTGGGATTTTGCATTGTATTTACACTGTACTATAAACTGAAACACTTGGAATGGTTTGATTTTACGAGTATGGAGAGGAAAAAGAAAAAGAAAAAAAAAGGTGGATTCTGCTTTTCATAGAACAAATGTTACCGTGACAGAATGTATTATTATTATAGGATCTTTCCATAATGCAGACAAGTAGAATGCTCGTTAGAAACCAGGTGTGTAGGATAACAATTTGGTGTGTTTTCAATAAACCATGCCTGGAAAGAATGTATGTGCCAGTGGCTCTCTCTTTGTTACATCAGGTACCTCAAACACTTGTTGGCTTCGCAGCAGCAGTTCCCACAAAGTCCTGCAAGGACCCTGGATTGCAGATCGTGGGGGTTTTCCCTTTTAATATACAAGCATATTTTGGTGGGAGACCTGCACATTTGGAACCATGTGCTTACCTTGCTGAGTGCTTTTCCATAGGGAACTCTATTAACCTTTCACAATTTAATCATAAAATCCATGTAACTTTACAAAGATTTTGCAAAAATGTGTGCAAGTATTGTCCTAAATGTAAGTGTGTAAGACTAACAGAAAATCTTTGCATTTATTGTCGTGATGTGTGAGGTTTGGTTGACGTGAGAGAAATAATTTGCATTTGTTGCTGCATGGGGGAAAAATCCTGATACTGGAAAGTCAACTGGGTATTTCAAGCAGCAGCCAGTTACTGACAGATCTCCATGCTCTTGCATTGAGCACCCTGCATCAATACCATCAGCAGGGCCACTGATGCGCCCACACACCTGGCTCTCACCACCCTGACTTCCTGGGGCTTGACAAAATCCAGTCAGCCCTGGCACGGGGTCCTGGAAGGGGTCGCAGAGAGAGCAGGGGCAGGTTCTCTGATGAACCTCTGCCAGTACCAGAGTTCATTCATACATTAATGCCTGGTTGTAGCATGCTCAGTGCTGTAGGGTTCTGTTTACTTGCTGATGCTCACAGACAGCACTTGGGAGGTCGTCTTCAGCTTGCCTACCCTCCTGATTTCAGACATCCTGAATGCATCCCCAGGAGTTTTGTAAAACCATCTCCAGATCCTGTTGTGGCAGCTGGAGGGGCTGGTTTCACAAGTACTGTGGTAAGACGGGGCCTCCTGGGTGCAGCATCTTGCTCCCTGGTACCCTCATCACTCCGCTGCAGCGAGGAATCGGATTTTTCCTTTGTGGATGCACTAATACGGCAACGAAGAGCAGATGCTGTAGGTAAAGTACTGAGCTAAACCGAGTATGTTGCTTCTTCAACTGACCTTTAGAGCTGTCAAAGTGATTTCATTTCCACTTCTGGAAGCGGTGAGTCCTGCGGGTGAAAGGTTAACCTGGTCACGACGGGCAAGAAACGTCACAGCCCTCATCTCTTTCAGGTTCCAGCAGTGTCTCGGGGGAATATTCTGTCCTCGGGGGTCCCTTCCCTGGTGTCTCTCTGTGAAGGTGTCTCTGCAGCTGAACCGTGGCAATGGCAGCATCTCATCCTGGTATGAGCTGATGGGATTTATTACAATGGGAGGCTGCTTCATAAAGGGGCTGTTAACTGAGCTGTAGGCTCGGAGGCAGAGACTAAAGCTCTTTTACCATGTTTAATGTGCGTGCACAGCAAGTATGGGTGGTTATTGCTCATAAAATACCTTGTGATTGATTCCTGATTGACCACTCGGCCAAGTCAGCACACATCAGTGCTGGTGTCACCTTCAGTGGGAGCGTTGTGATCTCCCTTACGCTCTTGTAGGGGTTTCTGTATGTTCCCCACACCACAGAGAGCTCAGAATTTGTCAGTGGGGTAGTTTTCACTTCCTCATACCTACAGGAGGAAGCAGTACCTCCTGTACAAACGTACGATGGTTGCTGTTGGCTCTGATGAGTCATTCCTGCTGTAAGGATTGCTACATGGGTGCTCTGTGCTCAGTTTGGTATGAAATTAGGAAGTGAAAGGGGCTAATGCTGGGTTGGACTCCCCCAGTAGATCCTCCTCCTCCTCTACAGTGGTTTAACAAATCAGTTCAGTGCTTTGAAAAACAAATGTGTCCCTTTGAGGTAACAGAGAGGCTGTGGCAGAAACCAGACCCTGCTTTCCCACGTGGCTGAATGGAGAAGACAACCCAGAGAGGAGCTGCCATTTGGAGACCAGATCTCAACTGGCCGTATTTGGTGGGATCAACCATTTGTGACAGGAGTTGTGAGAAGTGGCTGAAAGCTGTGTCTCATTTCAAGGGAGTTCTTTCCAGTGGCTTTTTCTCTCAGGGCTTGTTCTTGGTGGGGAGTCTTTAAGCACACTTGCAGAAGCACAGTTCCACACCCACTTTGTGCAAGAGCAGGCTGTGTCTTTAACTGCAACAGGCCGATGTTGTGGTAACACTCAGTGGGTTTTTAGACTATTTTTGAATTAGAAGATCCATTGTCTGCCTTTTGCTGCCCCCAGAATTCCAAGTATGACTTTATTTTGAGAAGTAAATCTTCTCCCTGGGAGATTTCACACTTACGTGTCAATGACTCCACATCGTATTTGCTTAACTGACCAAAAGGCTTTTCTGTGATTGTCAGCCAGGCCAACAATTGGGCTTTTTCCTTTTCATCCCTTGCCACCAATAATTAAGAGCATTTCAGAAATGTGATCAAGTGGAAAAAATTTTCTCGTGTATGGAATTCTGTAAATAATCTGATGGTACATACACTGTGCTTAGTTTTACAGTTTGCCATGTGGGAGATTGTGTCTAATGAATTAAAATACCTTTCTTATACTGAAAGGTGGCTGTTACGTTGTTGTAATGCATATGTGTATCACACATGGATTACATCATTTGCATCTCTGGAAATATCCATGCAAACTCTACAGGTTCCTTTCTTCCTTCCCCAATTATCTTGTCAGTCTCTTGGATGGCCCTTAACTGGCAGCAGGAATGTATTTTTCTGATCCTCTCTTGTAAAGTGCAGAACACTCTGCCTGTTTCCTTCAGCCTGTACCTGAGGCTTTGGTTTGTTTCTCGGTGTGTGTTAAGGCCCTGCACTGCCAGGGGGGTCTGTCCAGGTGCAAAGGTGTTTAAAGCTACAAACAAAAGAGGATTCTTTGGAGTCACGGCCTCAGGCATACAGAAAAATATCCCGGTCAACTGCATGTATCTAGATTGTTCAGTGTGCGCTAGGAACTTGGGTTTGCCAGTAAATGGGCTTGAAGATTATTTTCTTTTGCAAATTTTGCCAAAAATTGCTTGGACTCACCTGAATTGAATTGAGCCTGACTACCATGAGGATGTGCTGCTAAACGAGCTTATGGAATACGTCACTGACTTCTTCACAGTATGGGATCGAAGTGCTAGAACTCAGGGTCTGCCCCTACGTGAGACAGCATGAGTCACAGGGGCTGCTGCTGCAGCAGCAAGTAAATTTTTGGTCTTTCTCAATATGACAGTCTAAATTGCTAAAGAAACTTTGACAATGTTGCTTTCTCACATCCCTGTGAAGTGCACCCATAACAAGCTGTGTGGGTGACCACAGTTTGCTTTGTCTGTTTCTAAACTGACTTGTGTCACCGGTGCCTGCTCTAGCTCTTGTTTGTGCTATGGCACAATTCTCTGCTGTGCTCGTTGCTGCTGCCCTGGAGGTGGGCACAGGGCAGGGCAGACCCCACCTCAGCAAGGGGGGCTGTAAAGGGAAGACACCAATGATGGGTCTGAAAGAATCCATAATGGGAAAGGTGAGAATGGTTATCGCTGATTTTTCAGCTGTTGAATCTTTCTGGGGCTGTACCAGGGCTGGAATTTCCAAGTGAATTCATGGGAAACAAAGGAAGTCGTTTGCCTGCTCTATTGTTTTTTTAGTTTTTACTTATAAATGCAACCATTGCCTCATACAACCACAGCAGGACATGCCAGGAAATGCTGGTGGATTTTTGCACAGTTCAGATGAGTTAGAGACTGGCTTTGTATCTTCTCAGTGATAACCCTCACTGCTCACACAGCGTTGACACCACTGAGGTTAACCAGGGTGGGCAGGACCCACCTGGAAACCCCATTCTCTCTGCTCTTTATTTTCATCTTCAACATACACAGCACTTCAGAGTCAGCAGTTTGCCCTGCCCCTAAAAAGCACATACTATGTGTACACAATATGAGGGGATAAGTAAATATGAGGGGATAAACAGCATTTTCTCAAGGTCTCTGATATGATGTAGCTTTGGTGTTCCTTTGGAAAGGTCCTGCTCCTTTTGTTAATGTCTGTTACTGTATTTGGTTTGATCTATTTACTACATCAGGTTTCCCTGCCTCTGCATGGGCAGGTTAATAATTTCATTTGTCTGTCTGCTGCAAAATTCTGTTTTCTTTTCTCATCGCTGCACGGCTGAGTCATCTTTCAGTGCACACCCTTTTCTTTAGCACAGAGATGATTAACTCTTGCAGTAATTATGCAAAAATGTATCTGAGAGCATGATAGGAACCTTCACTGCACTAAGGGACATGCTAGTTCAGCGAAATCAGGGGTCCTGAACTGGTCTTTTCTTGCAGCATGGATGCTTTTTGCCACTCTTGATAACAATTAATCAGTTTAGCCTGGGGACACAAACCTTCAGAAGGGACTTTCTCCACCCCTCTGTAAGCTCAAACTGTGGTTGTTTGGGTCTTAGCTCAAAATAACTGACTGTTTTTCCATGATGTGTTGGTCAAGGCAAGGGAATGTGCATCACCTTGGGTTTGCTGAATGTGTGAAACAACGGAACAGGCCTGTGAGCATGTACCTGCTTGCTGGTACCTGGTTTCCACGTGATCTAAAATGATCTCCACTAGCACTTGCTGCAAGTACAGGCTCCAAAATACAAAAGAAAAAACAAAATTCAAAGCATAGACAAGTTAAATTGTGCAGTTGCATTTACACCATTTGAAACAAAGGTTGAGTATTAATGGCACACTCTATCCCAAAAACACAGCCTTTTCCATAGCATCCTCCACTTTCATATATTCCAGGTGAGATGGGTAGTTAGTGCACTGGAAACGGGGGTTGTTGCGGATATACTTAAGGAATTCTGGAGCTCCTGGGATGATGACATTGTCAGCCAGAAGAACAGAGCCCTTCCTCAGCAAGTTGCATTCCTAGGAAGAAGAGAAATTCCTTCACGGTGGCTGTTAAGCAGAGATTGGTTTGAATGTAACATGCTTTCATGTTAACCATGTCCTGCTCTGGTGCCTGCGCCCAAAATCCTGTGGTACTACAGGTTTGGGGGGAAGAAAAGACATGGGAGAAGCTGAGCAACTCCCTGATCCCTTGTGGCCATGATTAATATGCTTTTTCTGTTAACACAATCAGCAGAACATTAGAGACACTGATAAGATGTTGGGTCATTCAGGTTCTCAACGAGCAAGGGGAGGTGTGCAATGTGCTGCTCAGATTGTGTTCAGCTGTGTCTACGTGGTAGATGATTTTGTTTTGGCTCTCGTGTCTAATGTTTGAAAATTTTTAACATGGCATTAAAATGTTGTAGTAGCTTTTAAGGTCACCTGAGAGACTGGCAGGTACCAGTTTGCTTTGACCAGTCTCAGTCAAGGTCCAGAACCTCTAACTGAATGGAGATGTTCTGCACTTGTTTTCCTTTCATCCTGTACAACTTCCTGCAGCTTGCTTCAGGAGCTGGGCGTGAAGCAGGGTTTGTGCACAATGAAGATCACTGACAAATTTCCACAAGGCATCATTAACCTGCAACATTCACTTCAAGTGCAGTGTTTATCCTCAGTAAACCCACAAACCTAATGTTTACTGGTATTTTTGTCTAGTAGAAGTTATCTGAGCTTACCAGCTGTTTTAAAACAGCAAGTCTGCAGTTGATCAGGCTGGTTGTTATCCTGTGGTTACAGGCAGCAGCTGTAGCTAAACACGGGTGGGTTTTGTTGCTCCTGGTCTATTAGAGGAGCCCTGTTGATGAGTGTGCTGTGGAGGCTGTTTAGCTGGCTGCTTTTGTCTCTGGTGCCTGAACACAGCAGAAACAATCTTAGGAGCATAGCAAATACCCTCTGGTCTGTTGCACAGCTTGCAGAAGCCTGTGAGTGACAACACGTGGTATTTTCAACTGGTCAGCAGGATTTCAGATGCTCTTTGTGTCAGGCTTTTCTAGAAGTGCATGAAAAGGAATGCTGTCTGGGCCACTCTCATTATATTTCATCTGAGTATTTTGCATTCACATTTCATAGTCACTATTCCTATTGCAATACATGCCAAAACTGCATGTTAGAAGGTTTGTAACATCTGAGAAAATGTAGGGATATTTTCTTCATCTTTCTCCTCTTAATTTCATAAGGTTTTTTTTGGGTAAAGGAACTTGGTGTCACAGTAGCATCAGACTAGACAGCTCGGGTGGAGATGAACTCCCTGTTTGCTTTGGCTGTGGTATGGAGGTTAAGCTCTGATAAGGATGCGCTTGCTCTTCCTGGTGGAAAGAGCCCAGTCTTCCTGACACAGCCAGTTCAAAAGAAAACATCCCCTGGGTACAAAAGAACTATAGAGAGGGAACATTTTCTTCAGCTACTTGGGTCAAATGTTGCAGTTAGTGACCATGCAGACACTCCTTCCAGGGAGCATAAGACCCAGACCGTGCAATCCTCCAGCTGGGATTTCTACTGCAGCCCCATTTGTTCAGGAAACAAAATAGTCCTGAGCTATGCAGTGTCAGCAGTGGAACCTGACAAGAGTTTGGGACCCTGTCCTCCAACTCCCCTTGTCATGTAAGGCTGCTGTTCTCCCCTGTACAGAGGATGAGGTCCTCCATGAAGAACAAAGGCCTCACAGACACCAAGGCATTGGCTACTTTAAGGCTGGAATTGTGCAAACTGACCTGAATCAGAATGGCATCGGGGGTGTATCTGTCTTTCCAGTGGTCCAGGAAGACAAAATCCAGAGTATCCACTTCATATTTTTTCTTCAGCTGGGGAATAATTTCCTCTGAAGGGCCTTCTAGGATTTTTACCTGAAATGCAAATCCACCTGATTAATTGTGAACCATTAAGAAAAAGCACATGCCTCTAAATCATTTTAAATTGTGGCCAGACACCAGTGATCCTGTTTACAATTCATTATTGTGTCAGCTGAATTATTTCATAGAGTTGGATCAAGTGGGCTTTTTCTTTTTGACAAATCAACTCAGTTATGTTCCAACACACGGGTTTGGTTTATTTTTCTAATAATAGCAGAAAAAGTGACCCACTGTTTCTGTTGGATGTTATTCTTTACTGGAAACATGGGAATCTCCTGTTGAAAAGAGTACTTTTCATTACCTTTTTAGTTGCATCTCAGTTGAATCTCACGTTCCAAGGAAAGTGAAAAATACAGAGACCAGGTCAGTTCAGAATAAAGCAGGAGGCTTTATGGCCAGCAGAGGGAGGAGGCAGGACAGAGGCTGTTACATCCTTCTCCCAGGTTTATTGGCATAAGCATTGCTAAACTGAAAGAAGCCACTGCACAGGGATTTGATAAGCAAGTGCCGTTACTGCGAGGGGGGGAAAAGGGAGGTAAGGAAATCTGTCTGGTTTATGACTCACACCTGATCAGGAGATTAAATCAGATAGGGAAAACGTAATTTTACATCTCACTAGTTCTTCAGGTTCTCTTCAAGAAGTTAAGAAACACGTTAGAAGATCTCATGGTGGCATTTATTTCCTTTAGTTTTGTCATCTATGTTGAAGTGTGTTGTCTGGTTGAACAGACAGGCTCTTCTCAGCATGAATGCCCTGACCTGCCGTGGATGTCTGCCTTGGGCCGGGATGGATTACAGACTGGAAACACCTGCCCTTGAACCAACTGTGCAGAGCATCAAGACACCTCAGATTGCTCAAAATACAGGTATATGTAATTGGACCAACTAGATTTGGGTAAGTACATCTCATCTGAAGTCCATTGCACGTGGTGCAACTGCTTCTTGTGAGCTTTTGTAACAGACTGTGGTTCAGTTTTCTCTTGTGCTCAGTATTTGAACACACATTGCTTCCTCATACCAATCAGAGACAAATGGGCTTTACCTTATCTTGTACTCCAGCAAACTCAATGATCTGTCTAGCAATAGCAGCAAATTCGGGGTTGAACTCCACGGTGAGAAGGCGAGCTCCTGCCTTCAGCAGCTGAGCGATCCTCACGGCTGAGTACCCACAGTATGTCCCCAGCTCCAGCGCGACCGACGGCTGCACCTCTTCCACTGTCTTGTCTAGAATTAAACCTGAAGAAAAGGGAAGCAGGTTAATTTTGCCCAAATCAAACTGGTTGACATACAGAAGAGCGAGTTAGTGACAAGAAACTTACAAAGTCCATACACTCAGTTGCTCAGGACATTCAAAAATTAAGGCCTGATGTCAAATTCTATACTATTTCCTTTCCAAATTGGCTCATCGAGTTGAACGTGGATGTTCTAAGTTTCAAAATGCAAACTTTCAACTAAAAAAACCTTACTTAGTTTCAAAATATAACCATTTCTGAGCAAAGAAGTGCCTGAATTAACTAAAATATCTATTTAACAAAAATATTTACAAGGGGGAAATGCAGTGTTTTCTTCCAAGAAATTTATGAAGAAACTGGCCACATTTGTGCAATATGGAACATCTGAATTTTGAGTGTTCATGATTGTTACAAATGTTACAGGCAGTAGTCTGATAAAAACTTTCTCATCCTAAATACTTTTTTCTTAAAGGGAAAAAGGAAAGTCTAGTTATAAAGTTGCAAAATCTGGAATCACTAGATGAATTTGTGGGATGGAAAACATTAGTCAACTGTCAGCAACAAAAAATGTTCCCAAAAAGCTGTACTCAGCCCTTCTGAAGAAAGGGATTTACTTAGGAGGAAACTGCCTCCTCTTACTCTTATGGCTGGAAACTAGAAACTAATCTCAAAAGTATTTGAAGGGATTTTACTCTGAGCCATGGAATTTGTCAATGTATGTATACATTTAATTACATGACATTTTCCTGGGTGTCACTTGTTTATGAACAGTGATGATGAAATCTTGAGATTGTGTGGTCACTCTCTAAATCTTAGGAACTAGAGATGCATTCACTTTGATGGTTCCTATCTGAGGAAAGGTCATCTTGTCAGAGCCAAACCAGAGTGAAATTTTTAAGAATATAATCCCAAATGATCAAAGCCTAGAGCTTTAAGAATTCCTACTCAGCCACCACCTACTGTTCTGCCCTGAGCACCCCAGCATGGTGTGCAGAGGAACTAGTTTCACAGAATGTACCCGTGACGGGGCATCATTTCTGTTACAAAGCTTCCAGTTGTATTTCGTTAGGGATGTAAATCCCAGACTGAGCAAATTTCCCCTGTGATCTCCCAGCAAGAAGTACTTTAGTGTCTAATTCATAAGGGAACATGTTAATATTTTGCCATCACAGTTTTCTGAAAAGACTGTCACTTTCTTGCAGCTAAGAATAAATGTTTTGTCCACATATTTTCCTTTAGGAGGCAGGAACAAGATGATTTACTTGCTAAGTAGCAAGTGTCTGACAGCTGCTTTTGTGTATGACGTGGGTAGGATTTCTCCCTTCAACAGGAACTTCAAACTTGTGCTTACATCTACAGAATTCATAATATTTAAAACACTTTTTTTTTTTAACTGCGATCTTTCAGTCAAGGATCTGAAAGTACTTAACATAATGAATTATGCCTCATGGCCACCCTGCCCAGGAGCTGACGTACAGTGCAGCCCAGATTCCTCCCGTAAATTGTCCCCCTCTGCTTCCAGGCTGGCAGCGTGCGCAATGTACAGATCCAGAACTGGTGCTGGGACTTAATCAGCTCCTCATTGGACACCCCTCCTCAAAGGCATCTGCACAACCACGCAGGGCTGTTCACAGAGCTACTCTGCTGCCCACGAGGCTGCCGTGGGTTAGTTTCCAGCAGGTGGGAGTTCCCATTTGGACACAATAAGACGTCCTGTGCTGTGCAAGTTTGGAAGGATCTTTCAGGTGCTGATCCCTCCTCCAATTACCTTTCTCATCGCCCACGTTCATGGCCCACTCCTTCTGGGAGCAGTACTTATCTATAGTGTCCACCACACTGCGGGGGTCTCCTCGGACTGCATTCTGCAGCACGAAATTCAAAATCCTCTGTTCTTTGCTCTGATTCATGATGAAATTAGTTATTTTCTCCCGGATTATTTCATTCCAGATAAGGGCGGCGCTGCCATTTTTCTTGATGAGCACCACAAAGAGCAGCAAAATGAAAAGCAGGGCAAAGACAATGAACAAAAGGACTGAAGAGCTCTCCAGCATCTGGAAGGAAAGAGAAAAACAGCCCAGGGTTAAGGTGGCACGGGAGAGCGCTGTCCTTTTTATAAATACTAAGCTGAATAACCCCCAACCAAGCACCCCGAGCAGGAACACACAGGGTTTAATTATGATATTTTCCAGAGTAGCTGGCAATGACTCTCTGTCCCTGGTAATGGATGGTGCTCTGTGGCACTCCCTTTAGAAGCCAATTTTACAGGCAGCCAACAAGTAGCTTTATTTAATGCTTGGGTCCCTCCCCCACGCAGCTGCTCAGCCTGGCTCCACACATGCCACTGCACAAGGAGCCTCTCAGCACCAAAGCTCCTCTAGCCATTTTCCAAACATCTTAGAGCCTGCATGTAATCCCACTCTCCTAATTTTTGAGCAACGGCCTTGGTAAGAAAATGTGGAATGTCTCACCCTTTAATTTTCAGCACAGACTCAGCAGGAACTGGGCACTGCTGGGTAACACTCTGTTTTGAACAAGTCCACAGGTCCCAAGGTCTGCAGAGACCTTGAGCTTGTTTCTGCAGGACTCCACCTGCCTCCTTCCCTTGGGAGCCTGCAGCCCAGGTACCCATGGAACAGTTTATAGAGATGGCAGCCTCTTTCCTGCTTATAAAGCCTTTGACACAAGCCATCAATCTGATACTCTTGAGAACAAAAAGATACGTTTTCTTCCATGAAGTAGGGATGTTTTCTCACTGGTTAGAAAAACACAAAGCTGAATCCCTGAATCAAAGAGTTCAGGCTCATGAAATTGAAGAGATGCAGTTAAAGGGCACATTGTGCTTCTGATGGGCCAGCTCAAATTATCCGGTAGGATTACTCCTGTTGTCCCCCTGAAATTCAGTGCCAGGGCTGCAGGTGCCTGTGCACAGCACGGGTGTGTGTTCCCACTTGTGGCTGAGTTCAGGGCATCTGAACATAAAGCTCACCAGATGGGATGTGTGTCACCCTGTACAGCTCAAGCAATAAATCCTACCAAAGCCATTTACTCGGATGGATTTCAGACAAGCCAGTATATAGGGAAGTGCTTTTAGTTCCACACAGCAGTCACAGCACAAAAGATCTGATAAAGAAAGGGTTCTTAAAATTAAGGAATTGATTTAGGCTTTGAGAAGGTGCCAAGGTAAGGGTTGTGATTTGCCTGAGGATCCTCTGTGTGTGAAGTGCCTCTCGTACAACCCAAAACACACCTTGGCTTCAGTGATGGAGCTGATAACACCTCCACTTTTCCACCTCTGCTCCCCACGAGCTGGGGCTGGCAGTTGCACACCAGGAGGAGAGCAGGGGTTGGAATGTGCTGCAGTGAGTATTTGGACAAATGAATGCCAAGTTCATTTGTTCTTTAAGTCTAATTAGGCATTTGAACACAGATCTAAAGGATTCAGAACTAATTTCTTAACCTCATTAGGCTGGCTTGGGCTGCACCATTTTTAAAATTGTTATTTTCAAGAACATGATGCTTAACCCTTTCTAGTCTCTGATTCTTTCCATCAAGCCTCTGTCTCTTCCAGCTTGCTAAAAATGGTGAACAGCTTCCACGCCACTTGCATTCAGGTTCCACCTACGTAGAGTTCAACAAATCCATTTCTCCAACAGGAGCTACAACGTCCTCAAAAATTTTGCCTAAGTAGCCCAAGGCCAGAGGTAAAGGGGCTGTTTGATGAACCAAATATTCCCTCACATTTCTTCCTGCCTGTTCTTGCTCCTCTTCTTTTGTTTCCTCCTCCCAGAATTGTCCCAGAAAAATTCTAAATTTTATGGGTGGCCAGACCTCCATTCTGTAGTGGGACTTGGCACATACACATGGGAAAAATCTATCCCACTGCTTGAGATGGTGAATCACCATGCAGAACACACTTGGAGTTCAGGAGATGACTGAGTTTCCATGGAGATCTGCTCAACCTGTAGTGCAGCCGGTGTTTGTTCACCCATCCACTTATCTCAGTCGCACAGCAAGTCTGATTTGTTTGGAGCAGTTAAAAGTCAGTTTCTTTTGCTTTTAAGTAGTCACCAGTATTAATACTTACCTTTAATGTTTTCCTTGCAAAGTCTGACGTGAGACATCTCCTTTCAGGGCCTGCCAGCATCATTAGTACATGAAAACTCTTGCTTCTTGGATATTCTGATTTTTTTTCCTGGCTAATAAGAACCTGTTTTTTACCTCAACAGCATCGTAAAGGCCTGGCTGTCATTTTTAATTCTTCCCTTCTGTGCACTAGCAGTTCTGCTGATCATGCCCAGTTGTCCTGCACCTTCCAGATGGGAATTGTTCTTTTTGTTCTACAGGAAAATGTTCCACATCATCTGACCACGGAGAACCGAGCTTGGGCGATGAAAATCTTGTTAGTTTAACAGAAAAAATGCCTCTCTGTACCCACTTGGCTTGTCTTCGCTTGGCTTGCATGGCTTAGTTGATTGTGTGGTCATTGTTGATGGATTTGGATTAGTGACACGCTTGAGAGATAATTATTCTGAACTGCAATGGATGGATGGAGCCCAGAAACCACTTAGTGATGGCAGCAAGTATCTAACCTCCTGCCTCTGGACAAGGAAACCACGTGAGCCCTACGTACCAGTGGCTTGGTGGCCATCCAACCATGCTCAGGTCCCTCCAGAACTGAGGACTCTTGGAATTCAGAATTATTTCAGATTACTGCCAGACAGAACCCTCTGGTTACAGTGGGTACTTCGGCATCCTCTGAGTATGGCTTGCCACAGGCTGTTGCTTTGGCATGATGAGATTCTGCCAGCGTGTTTGGGGCTGGCCTTCAAAGATCTGTCGGATTTTTAATTTCTGTCTTCTCAGATGTGAAAGTAAATTTAGTGACAGCAGCAGGCTGTAAAAGCAGCTGGCCAAGAGCAAGATGCACCAGTGACAGTCATGCACTCAGAGCGAGGGAAAAAAATCTGTATCAAAATAGGCAATTGCTTTCATATTCTTCGCTGGAAAATATTTGATATGAAAATTAAGTGCGTAATTAAACCAATTTAAAGCTCCCACTACCTAAGAGACAGTCATGTTGTGACAGCTTTAGAAAATGCAACTGTAATTTTAGCTTTAATGTGGATTCATGAGGTTCATTAAGTATGCAATAAAACTAAACTTGCACATAGTCAAGGTGCCCCATAACCACTTATTACAAGGCAGTGGCTCTTGTTATTTAATGCTTGTGCTGAGGTTCCAAACACCCAGGTTAGCACTGCAGCCTCTTCTGGGCATTAGAAACACCCTGATAAAGCCAGCCTGCTCTTTGAAAGCTAAAATCTGAAGTGGGAAATAGAAGGCAAAATGAAAAACTGAGCAAGGGAATAAACAGCAAACTGGAGGGATAATATTATGGAAAGGAATGAATAACACATATCACTCAATCTGTTTTTCAGAAGACAGAGTTTAAAAGAAAACATATTAAAATTTCATGCCCAAACCTGTCAAACAACTGATGAGTCTTTCTAAAGAACGGTGTTATTTTCTTATGCATCTAATCTTACTCATTTTGGCAGGTTTCATAAGACCATATCATAACTTGGTAATGCAGCTCAGCAGTTTTCCCCAGCTGCAAACCATAATCAAACAGTCAGCACTGAGATGGGAGTACCTCTGCTTCAGCTCACAGAGACTGAAAAAGCCACTTTCAAAGAGAGAAGCAAACACAAGGTGTGGGAATCCGCTGCCCCAACTTACATGCCCTTCCAGATGAAATATCCAAGTCGTTCCAATGGCTATAAAAGAAGCCTCAAGAGATTGGCGCACACTTAGGGGACTATTATTATGGCAATAATTGATTCCCTATCCCTGTACTATTATATGATCTCCAGGTTTTCCATAAACCCAAAAATGCCTGTGTGATGGAGCACAAAACAACACATCCTGTGCTTTACTCTTGCACAGGTGACTCCAGCCTTTCCACCAAAGGTTATAAGGATCTTTCAGCAATGTTATTTATAAGTTCTGGTACATTTTTCTAAGTACTGTTAAAAAATTACTGGTCTTAGAATTCACTGAAGTGAAAAAGATGGACTAGAACAATTGGTAATACTAATTTTTAAGGTAACTCTGAGTAAGCAGATGAATTCTAATTGAGATTTTTCTCAGTGTTTCATACAAACTATATGAAGTTTTAATAATCCTGTTAAAGAAAGCGATGTGGAGATACAGAGACGTGATCTAAACTACTGATTCTACTGTTTCTCAGATTCCAGAACAACCTCCCTCTGCTAAAAATGGATATTCTCCAACACAAAAAAATGAACATATTGAAAGTAAGCACATTTAAATGCTCTGAGTTTTAGTAAGGACATATGCCTTAGTGATTTTCACACTTAGTGGATTAAAAAGTATCAAATTTGATTACTTAACTATTCTGAAGTTTAGTTCGTTATGAGTAATTAACAAGACCTAATTTCCTACAGATGCAAAAATAAGAGATGACAGGTATTAAAATACTTGGGAGGTTGAAACCTGTTAGATAGAACATTTTTCTAATCAAGGTGAATCCCTGTAAGCCTAATTACAGAACCTCCCATCACAATTTTAACTTGGGTGAACTGATACTGCTTTGCTTTGTACTGAAAATGAAGTCCTAAACAGAATCACAAAAAAATCTCTTCTACAAAGACAGTACCTATACTAGACTGCTGTTCTCCAGGACTGGGATGAGAGTAAACTTTGGGATTCTGAATCAAAAGACCTTGGGTTAGGTCTCATTTTGGCAATAATTCTGATCTGCTTGCCTACATCTTTGTTGCTACAGCAGTAAGTTAAAGATACTGCTACCTCTGCAGCTTTCAAGGTGTTAGAAAGCTGAATTAATCTTTGTCAAAGTCCCTGCTATGGATATATAGATGACACCCGAGGAAAGGCAAAGTGATTTTTATCTGCATTAACTAAAGAGATCAGTTTTGGGATACCAAGACAACAAATGCCTTCGTGACATTATTATTCTTGAGTTTATGAACAACAGGGAAAATGTGGAGACAAACAGCGCTTCAAACACCTTCCTTAAGTGATTTCAGGCTGCTGACAAACCAGGCCTTTGAGGAAAGATGATGTTACATCTAATCTTGCTATAATTTTTCATGCATTTAATCCAACTGCCAAGTACTGCTTGGTTGTTTGAGAGTTTATTACAAGTCTCCAAGCATCCAGACAGTACTTTAGCATTCTGATGCTAAAGGGTTTAGAATCTAATTTAAACTTTATTAGCTCACATAACCTGGTGAATGGGGAGCGCTTGGTAAATTTATACCATGCAACCTTTTTTTTCCCAAAAGAACCTCTCTGTCAGTCTAATGGTATTGAAGATAATAGAAATGGTTTCCAGTCGCAGAGAGCCTGGGGACAACGGGGCCTAACTCAGAGCAAAGAGGCTGCTGCTGAGTCTGCAGGGAGAAGGATGTTAGAATGCAAACCATCTCCTAGAGGTTTTCTTACGAAGGCAAAACAACAGCTTAAATCCTCCGATCCAGGTACCCGTGTGAAGGAGGTGGGTGTACCCCTTGTTTTTAGAAAAAGCGTTAAAAAGGTTTAAGTTTAAACTTTTTTAAAGCTTCTGCTGAAATTATGCCTTTAAATACCTCTTGTATTCCAGCCCGCAGAGGATTTGTGTATTAGCAGGGATATACTAGCTGTTTAAGAAGCCTTGCTAAAACAATGCAGAAGAGTCAGCACATTTCTTCACGTAGTGTGGCAATGCCTGTTGCTCCGCTCTGGGGCAGAGGAGATCCGGGCCAGGGCTCCTGACTCTGTCCTGTGCTGCTCTGGGTGAGGTAATCTCTGCTTTGTGCCATTTTGCTTTTCTTGATCTTTCCCCAGAGCTCATGAAAGGCAGAGTGTTTTGGTCAGAAAGTCTAAACTAACTTCTGCCAAGCATATTGTATCCTGGTGCTGCCAGTAACACCATTCAACAGCTTCATATTTTAGTACTTTTAAAGGTCAGCCCCCACCCCCCCTTCTTACCTCCTATTCTTTCATTATTGTTTAGGCATTTTCTAATGAGTGTAAGGCTGTGAAGAACAATCAGTGTATTGCCAAATGCACATAGCTTGTATTTCAGTGGAAGCTTCAGCTGGGAGTTTGACATTCAGATTTTCCACTGACATCATGAAAACAAGCTGAACAGACTGAATATCATTTTTGACTAAGTACTTCTTGCATGAAATCTGAATTTCCCTCTTCCTAGGTTTTTTTCAAATTACTACAATTTAGTTTCATTACTATGACTACAAAAATTCAGACTGCTGTAAGTGCAAAGGCCTTTTGTCTTTTCTCCTTTCCTCTTCTCAGGTTGAGGAAACAAATATGGGTTTCTTTTACTGAATGGAAGGAAAAGAACAGAAAAGTGCCTATTGCCTACCAGGGAGACCCATCAACTAAGCTTCATGAGGGCATTTAAATCCATTCTCCCCAGACAGATTTCAATTAGGGTAATTGCTACCCACTTAAAACTCCCTTCACAGTAGCCAATGTCTAAGTGGTATTTGGTGCTATTACCCAAAGGAGAAGGTTTGTACAATGGTGATGTGCCCCATAAAGAAGAGCAGGGTTTAGAATAAACTGGTGGCACAGAGGGGCCTCTTCCCTGTGGATCTGCAGTGTTCTGACCCAGACTTACCCAGTGAACACACTGCAGAATTACAGCCAGAGTTTGTGGGGAGAGAATTCTTCAAGGATCAGAACTGCACTTTTCTGGGCCCTGGGCAGCATTTGTTTCTGACAGCCCTTATTCCCACTCCAGAACTCTAGATGTGTTTGCACTATTTGTAGGAGTGTTTGGGGCTGGTGGTTGGGTTCACTCAGCTGAATTGTCCAAACCCCACCTGGGCTGCTAAAAGTAGAAAGTGCTCTGCTCCCAGCACACTGGGAGCTGGCCCCTAAAAACTTTCCTCAGTTGAGATTTTCACGTTCCCCAGGGGGTAAAGCAAGCTCCTTATTGAATTATTTGTGCCCTAAATGGAGGCAGAGAGAAAGGGATGGAAGAGGAAAGGCCAAAATGGCTCGCTGTCCTCAGCACAACCACCTGCGCCAGCCTTATTTTACATTCTCTCTGTATCACAAAGATCAAGGGCTGAATCCTCAGTGTCCCAAATCCCCCCTGCGTGCTCCTGCCTTGCTTCCAAGGCTACCAGCTAATCTAGTGTCAATCTGTCTCTCTCCCAGCACAGCTTTCTGCTCTTCAAAAACTGCTCCTCAGGCCAGAGGAGCGCACGACCGAAACTTGGTAGTGAGGACACCCACTGCGGGACGTGAGCGAGCCGGGAAGAAATCGCTGCTGAGATGATGGATTATTTCTCTGGAAACAACATTTCTGAGGCCGGGCAAGGTGGGATCCACCACAGCACAGAGGGTAACCAAAGCATTGCATGAGCAGAGCAGGGCATGAGACCGTGGGATCAAGTCCTGAGTCCCTCCCCACCCCCGAAGCAGTGGCTGGAGTTGTGTGGGCACAGAGTGTCTCTTACTTTAGCTAGAAATTGCTTTCTGAGAAATCTCTCCTGAGAGAGTTTTAGCAAAACTGGTATGGATGGCCTCGCACATTAAGATCTGGTTTCAATGCCTGCTGCCAAAACGATGTTTTTTCAGAAAATTCCCAGTCTGTTCTAATTCCGGTGATCCTGAAGGAATGCTGAAAGACAACAGTGTGGGACTGGCAGAGATAAACCTGATACCAGCTGCAGGCTGCTAAGAAATATTGCTAAACTTGAGTGACAAGTAATTGTTTGCAGTGTTAATGTGGTTAAACTCTTTTTCACTGATGCAAACTAAAGCTGTAAATCAGGAAGATTTTCTTTTGCCTCTAAATACTGCAAAACTGTGCAAATGCATGAGATTCTGAGCCCAAAAGCTTTGTGAGAGGAGCCCGTGGCTGAGTAAGCAGAAAAAAGTAAGCTAAAGTGCCGAGATAAAGTAAAGGTTGTTTGTAGAGATCACCGGTATGGCATGTGGGTGACAGTAATGGTAAACAGGAGTTTGTTTTTACAGGACAGAAGGTAAACAGTGTCTGTAAAGGGCAGGAGAAAGATACTCAGTAAGCAGCAACAGGGCTGGCAAGCAGTAGTCTGAGCTTTTTTCTGTTCTTCACAGACATTTTGCTGTAGCAGAACTCCCTCTTGAGAATGAAACCCCCATAAAATACAGCTGCAGCAACACATTTATAAAAGCAGCTATTGAGTCAAATAGGACCGAACTGAAACTTGCCTTGCACTCAGCTCCTTCTTGAATACAAATGAGTGCCGAGTTCCAGCATACTTACAGCCAGAAATTACATTTTCAATTTAGTCGGGGTTATCTCACCTCACTTCTTTCAGCTGTCAAGGTTTACAAATGCATTACACACAAATATGTCCTACTCTTTCTCTGTGGAAGCTGTTGCAGCCCACGGACCGGCTTCCTGACAACGAGCACCAGTCAGAACGAGGAAAACACCGCTCCTTTCACATTCACCACTGGTTAAAATACTGACATTATCTAAGATTACAAACCACGTCAAGTCTGAGAAATAAGAAAATATAAATATGTACCTTTCTGAGTACAGCAGAAGCTGCTGTTGCCTCCGATCTTTTCCTGTGCTGCTCTGATGTGGATTTTATAGAATAAGAGTCCAAGAGCCCGCAGTATTCAGTCACATTCGATCACATCACTGGAATAGCTTATCAGTTCTGTTACACCGGCTCTAAAAGGAGCAGCGTCCTTTTCCCCAACTCCTCCTTTCACAGATTTCTGCGCTCCTTAAAGGTGCTCAGAGCTCCAATAACCTCCGAGAAAGCTCTTCAGCTGTCCCTTAATGACAGTGTTCTCGTTACTTAGTTACAGCACAGTGAATGCTGACAAAGTCAGGTAGGAGCCAAATCTGTGCTCACTGTAAATGCTCCCCGTTCAATCAAGCAACTCCAGGAATGAATTTGGCCCAGGGGATTTGGTTCTTTTTTCAGTGCAGACGTGGCATGCCCCAGCTAGAGCAAAAGTCGTAGAAACAAGACCTAGGCATGTGGGTTAAATATAGAGTGCTGCTGGAGGGAGGGGAAGTATGTACAGCAAATTGCTTGACAGCAACTACAGGAGGTGCAATCAATAAATTATAAATAGTGCACTTGAATTTCTGTAGCTTCCAGTTGGAAGAATACTCTGCTACAAACAGCTCTAAGGAAAATGAAGAGGTTTATTCTAATAAACCTTGTTCTTGGCTTGACTGTCGGTACGGTTTCCTTTGAGGTGGAAACAATACAATCAAGCTGCAGCTAAATTGCACCATCAAAGAAAATAACAAGAAAAACCAAAAGCCAAGCACAACTTGGTGGTAGTTCTCTGCTGTACTCTCGCTACAAAACTCAGACCCAGTCAGCGACCCTTTGAAGCTCTAGCCTAGAAACTTTTTCAAGATTCAGAGAAAGGGTCTGTATCAAACGCGGCAGAAACAGGAACTGAAGAACTGAAAACAGGCTTTGTCACATGAGGGGGGATGTCCTTGAAAGAATTAGGGGCTACCTGAGAGTATGACAAGAAAAATAATAATAAAAAAAATAATCAGTGGATGAATTGAATAAAGAATTGTGGGGAAAAGAGGCAGGTGAAGATCAAAGTGGGTTTAGTAACTCTAAACAAAACATAACTTAGCCCCTGCAATACAGCAGAGTACCCAAGGTCAGTACAGAATAACTTTGAAGTATCCCCTTCCATGTATAACAGAGCTGCATATATTAGCTCAGCTAATATTTTCTTATAATCCAGACATCAAGCAGAACAAAGAATGAAATAAGCAATACCACAGTCCAGCTTCACTGACAGTAATTTCCTGTCTGGTGGAAAGCTGGTTGTGAAACCATGACAGGTCGTGTCCACACGATCTCCCATGTACCCAGTTAAAATCAACTGAGAATCTCTTTTACAGCTGGGCTGTGGAGAAAAGAGCTTAGAACAGTAGGAGTTGTCTCTGCACTGACCTGGTTCTGCAAGCACACAGCTATTCTTTGGGGACGTCCTTGCAGTTAACTACAGCTAGTGGGGAGCTGGTGGGTGGTAACAGCCCAACTTCTGCTTAGCAGCATAAATTACTGCCAAGACTTACCAGATTGAGCAGTTTCCCATGACAACACTTCTAAAGGATGTCTAACTTCGAGCTGAATCATACTCTTCAGGCTAGAAGCATGGGAGGAGCAAACTTGCTTCTGCCTGCCCACAACTGTTTACTTGCATGATAAAGGCTGTGCCTGCACAGTAACCCTTTCCGTTGTCTGCACAGTTCATTACAGAAGTAAATATGCTGAGTGGCAATAACTGCATGTTAGATAAAGCCAGAGGTTCAGTTAGTTAAACCAAACTGTTAGATAATGTCCATAAGTTACTTCCAAATTAATGGAAATCTAAAGTCTTGTGATGGGTTATTACAGGATAACTTTTTCTCCAGTAGGAGTTTCTTTGTTTAGCTGTTAGACACCGGTTTATGCCTTTCTCTCATTTACCTTTTTTCCCCAGAGATATGAGAATGGGTATATTTTTAAGTTTTTACTAACATCACAAGAACGCTACCATCTGTAGAGTAGATATATACACTATTCACATGATTTATCCTTGTTTACACAGTAAAAATTTACCCTGATATTAATACCTCCAGGTTAGAGAACTGCAAAGAGCTTAGAGTAATGCAGTTTTTACACTGGGACAAGAACTTAAAAGCTGGATTTGGTGCTGCAGAACGCCAGGATACTGCATTCACCAGGCCCATCCATGGGAAGATGCAGACTCGGGATGTCTCCGCTTGGGAGCAACATCATGAGAATGGCAACAGGTGAGAGCAACTGCCTGGTTCAGACCAGCTGGCTCCGAGGGTTGGCAGAGCTGGGCCCAGATGTGTCTGCACAAACCCGAGCAGAATTCCCTGTGTCCTGAGCTCCCCAGCTTCCCTGGAGGCTCCCCACAACGTGGCAGCGCCGTCCCTGCTTGCTTTGCATAGCGTGGGGCTAAAGCTTTCCCAGTAAATCCACCCCTGGCATAACAACAAATGACATTCACTTCGGCTAATAATCCTGGCCAAAGACTGGTTTGTAAAAGCCCAGACAAAGGCAGACAGGAGAGCTAGCACATCACCATAAACCCCACAGATCATGTGAAACACCCAGTGGAAGAAAATTCTTGCGAGCTTGCATTTTCAGAATAGCAGGAGGGATTTTCTTTTATGTGAATTCGCTGTTTTCAACAGTCAAATTAGTTTTTCTTGCTGAGAAATGTGCAAGAGAGGAATTTGGAGAAAGGAAGCACCACTCTGGTATGAATCAGGAAACTGCCCGGAGATACTAAAATAGGAAACAGCTCAGAGACGAAAGACAGCCAGCAAAGTTGTACTCTAAAATTTAACAGATTATCCAAGGAATTAGATTATTTTGTGTTTACTATGTATCTTAAAAGGTTATTGTGTAGTCTGAAAAAACTTCCTCCTTTTGAAGACTTTATAACTCCTCAAGAAAACTCAGCTCAGTTAAACCTACCATATTTCTCCCTCTCTTTTTCGGTAATATATATTGAAGCATTTGAATGAAGTCAAGAACTTCTGGCACTTGAAGCATCACCTGTTTCCTTCCCTCACTTGCTATCAATTAGTTTCTTAGGACAAACTATGAACTGAAGATTCTTTGTTAAGGAATGAAGGAATACAATGGAATGGATTGGATTCTGATTGAGTCCTACTCTCAGACAAATTTCTGAAAATAAAAATAAGCAAGCAAAGGCAGAAATAGCAGCTAAGCTGAAATGTTAAATCATTTTTGTTGGTTTATGAACCTATGCACCAATGTTTCCAGCAGAGGAGACACTCTTAGCTGAAGGATGTATTTTTTTGTAACCAGACACCATTTTGGGGCACTTTGCAAATATTACAACAGTTGGTTTTCTTTTAGAATTACATTTTTAAATAGAATTTAGATTGTGGCCTGATTTAGAGTAATTCTGTAATGCGTGTGCTTTTCTTAGCTTTCTCAATACAGCTGGTTTGGATTCATGACAGACCTCACAGACAAACTCTATTAGCTAATAGGATATATTTGCCCTGTCTTAACAAAATGTTGCAAGTTTTCTTGACTTCACATAGAAATCTGATCACCACCTCCAGCTCATAAACCAAATTTAGCCATTTTCTTCCCTTATCAGTTTGACTTTTAACTCTCCTAAAGATTGATTTATTAAAGCTCTTGAAAGCAGGTATCAAAAACTCAGAAAAATCCAGCAGAGTTTGATTGTAAGCAAACAGCCACAGATTCCTTCATGCCAATGTCAAGCAATACCCAACAAAAAGCAATACTGGAAAATTTTTGCTACATGATTCAGTTAAGAAGCCTGAAATAGAAGTGGTTAAAACATCTTTTTTTTTAACCCAGATCTGCATCTTCGAACAAGGACGACAGCACAACCCTCACGTTAGAATGCTATCCATAGATTTAGCAATTTGAATCGTGAGAACTCTTTACCTTGCTTTGAAAAAAGCCTAAGGATTGGTAACCACCCCTCCCCTGCTCCCATTATCCTGTCTTTCTGCAGCTCTGGGACAGGGTTCTCTCAGTTGCTGCTTTTGTATTCACCATTTGACATGCCTTTCTCCCTCATGCTTTTTCTTTCCCTCCTCCTTCCTCCACAACGCTAAGGACACCAGGCTGTGCAACAGCAGAGGAATAAGGAAAAACCAAGAGAGTACAATCAATCACCAGAGAGATGGTAAGAAACCAAAAACGTCCTACCTAATGCAGAGGCCTCTCAGTTCAGCCAGTGATCCTGTACAGCTCACTGACACTCCTGTAAATTATTAATTAGGTCATATCACAAAATGTAGCTGCTGATATAATCCATTTTTTACCCCACCCACTAAAAAAGAAGCAGTGTGATGATTTCCAAAGATGGTATCTGCCCCACACCTCTCTCCTTTCCCCACCCTCCAGCTTGCTAAGCTGGGAGCATGGGACTAGAGCAAACCATGCCAGAAGAACAGGGAAGACATGATGATGTGTTTGAAAAGCCAAAATTTCTAAAATATTAGGTAGAAAAGGTGTTTGGTCCTGGCCGCTTTCATGAGGAAGAATTTAAATAAGCTATTGAGAAATGAAACAAAAGGTATTTGCTATGAAGGAGAAAAGTACAGAATTCCAAGCTGTCCTTACAATAAATTCAAAAGTAGAAAGTCTGTCCACTAACAGGATCAATTCATGCCTTACAAACCCCTCCATTTTTGTTGAATGGATTTATAAATATTTCTAAAACATATTACAGTATTGTTTCCTTTGCCCTTTTAATACCACACTGTTTACAGTACATTGAAAAAAACATCTGCCCCTGGAAATAAACCAAACCACATCTAATGTATTAGGTTAATTTATGACTCTAAATATGAGTAGCTACAACTGACAAAATCCTGGGGAAATACGATGTTAAGTCTGATAGTTACCTTGAAAGAAGTTTTTTTTTAATCCCAGGCTTTAAAAAAATATGCTTTCACTGCAGAACACAATGCTTTATGTAAATGCTTCCTGACACTAGAATGTATTTGCTACTAAAGGACTTGATGCTTCCTTTTTTAGAAGATACATATTACACGTGTAAAAAAATGTGTCAATAATTCGATCAGCTTCACGCTAGCCATGAAAGAATTAAAATAAGAAAGTTATAGAAGACGGGGAAAAGACACATTAGAAACCAGAGTGTGTCTTTGGTCCCTGGGGAGGATTTTTGCAGTGTAGCAGACACCTCCTCAGTGCTGACTGCAGCACACAGCAGTGCCTACTGCTCTTATTGCTGTCACAACCACGGGCAAACCCTGCTCCTCACAACTGATATTCCCCTCTATCGGTCTCAATGACTGCACTTGTGTGAACGTGCAAGAACCAGAATGGTGTTACACAGGCTTTGTGCTTTCTTGGGAAGATGACAGCCCTGATGGGAAAGCCCTAGCCTGTGGCACCGCAAAGGGCTTTGTCACTGGCTGTGAGACACAGCCCCAGGAATGGTGACACCCCAGCTTCCCACGGTCTACCAGTGGCCCAGCAGCAGCTATGGATAGTCCTGGCTCCCAGGACGCCAAGAGAAAGCGACTGTGATTCACTTTCAAGCTCGAAAAGGGAGGGTGTGTGTTGTGTTTAGGAACACAATCATCTGAAAGAAGCCACAACCTAATCACTGCTGCGTAGGCGGTGGTTCACTGAGACTCTGAGCTCCAAAATAATGAAAGCAAAGCAATCAGTAATGCCAACACACCGTGTGGCTGCTACAATGGGCACTTGGCCAAGATTCTATCCTTAAAAGAGTTTAGAATCGTCCAAAGTATCATTAATTCTTTCCTAAATTGCCACTGTAGGTGCTGTTTAAAGGTAATGTTTTCTACCGACAGCTTTGCTATGTGTAAGGTCTTTCGTTATCAGCAAAATGCCATAATGTTGCTGGGACATTTCTTCACAGAAACTTGTTTTGTGTTTGGGGAGATTTAATTCTACCCTTGATCCCACGTGTCTGAACTAAATGCTGTGTGAAGAGCATGTGCTCAACGCTGCCCGATTCAATCCAGGATAGTGGCTAAAATGAACAGCAACAACTTTGCATGCCTGTACCTGAAAAGCATAAAAGATTAGTATCTGAATGTGCTTGAGGCCTCTCAGTACGCTCTGGTTATACCTTTCTACTGCTCCTGCAGTGGGTAAAAGTGTTTCTAGTGATTTATTGATTACTGCTGCAGGAGGCAAGGGAGAAGGGGGATGCTTTTTGTTGTGTTTTTTAACAGCATTGATACTGGACAAGTCATCAATCCATTTACTGAAGTGATAGTAATCCCTGTTTCGTGTATTTTCACACATTAACGGAAAGAAAAATAAATAATCAGACCTACCCTGGAGGTGGTGTTAGTTCTACAAAACTTTCTTTGGAGTATTTTAATCTCCTGCCATTTCTCATCAACCTTGGACCGGGCGGCTGGTGGTTTTGGAAACAAACCGGTTGGATGCTGCCCTCTGGAGCCAGGCCCTTGCTGAGGAGACAGCTCGACCATGGCTGCCTGTGCTCTGTCGCCAGCTCCTTCTCCTCCAGGAAAAGGAGCTGAGCCTTTGTCCCAGGCTGTGCTTTGGCTACGGCGGGATTTATCCCACAAAACTCATGGGGCACAGCAGCAGGTGGGTCGCTACAGGGCCTCGGTGAAGGCCAACCACCAGCACTGCTGGATGAGAAAGACCTTCCTCCTCGCAGTATCATTTTTGATCAACACCAGCTTTGAGGCCTTTTCACCTCAGGCTGGCAGAACAGCATTACAAGCATTAATAGCTCCCGAAGCAGGTCAGCAGCATTGCACTGGTTTAATCAACAGCCGGAGTGTGGCACGGGGACGGGAGATGCTCTTGCAGGTGGCAAAGCATCTGAGGTGCTCGGGCAGGTTCTCCTGGGCTGTTATGTGTCCCTTAGCTGTGCCACCACAGCTAAACCCCCCGTTAGGGCTGGTTTTGCTGCTCTGGGTCACTGACCTGAGGGGCGCAGGCCCAGCCCCGCCACGGTGGTCGAAGAATCCTCATCTCTGGGACTCCAGGCCCTGGCGCCCGCTCTCTGAGGCCAAACACACCACAGGGATCCAAAACATCATGCGTTGCCTGTGAAGACCTCATGGAAGGGAAAGGTTTTACTCAAAAACCACCTTCTCAGGGGATTTTAACTTTCAGGCTGTGTGCTGCACTTTCGGGAGGGGCTGCCACAGCCCACGGCCCCTCTCCTCATCCTTTACAAAGGGATCTGAGGGGAAATAAGAGGGTTTTGAAGATCCGTGAAGGTTCTGGGCACTCGTCGTGTTCCTCTTCTTACCCAAAAGGCCTCCCCTGCGCCCCTCTCGCAGGGGAAATAACCCAGTGAAGCAAAGCGGATTTTTTTTTTCCCTTCCAAACGTCAGATTTTAAAGCAAACACGATCCTCTAACGCCGGAGCCTGTGCCTGCCTTCTGAAAAAGCCTCTGAGGGCTCCACAACGGCTGCAGGAGCCGAAGCTCCGGATGGACAACCTGCCCCCCTCAGCCCAGCGCCCCCGCGACCGCCCCCCCGCCCTCAGGGGACTCCGCTGCCGCCGCCCTCCGCTCAGGCGCTGCTCGGCCACCTCGCAGGGGTCCTGGCGGGAGCGAAGGCCCCCCCCTGCCGTACAGCATGGCGGCGCTGTGGAGGAGGCGGCAGCGTCTCCTCGGGGCGTCGGGGCTGTGCCGTACGGTGCGAGCCCTTTCAGGTACGGGGCGCCCACTGGGAACGGGGCTGGCGGAGGCTGCCTTCTCCTCCGGAGGCCCGAAGCGCCCGGGAAGGGTCCCCCCGAGCCCTTCCCACCATACGTACGGTGGGGAGAGAGACCCGTGGCTGCTGTGGGGAGCGGGGCTGCTGCTGAGGGAGGAGAGTGGGGCCCGCGGCGGCCTGCCTCCGTCCCCTCCTGGCCTGCCTCCGACCCTCCCGGCTGCTAGAGCCACCCCCAGCCCGCTACCCCTCGAAGCCCGTCCCTCGGCTCCGGGCCGCAGGTGTCTGTGAAGCGGGCAAGGCCTCCCGCACCCCCGCAGTGGGGCTCCGGGGCGACCAGGCCGGGCCGTTCCTCCGGGTCTAACGGCAAGGACTGGGCGGGATCAGCTTTCCCGCTCCTGCTGCAGAGAAATGTCCCCAACCCCGTGGTGGCACGGCTGGTGTGGGGTGCTGTGGACCCACCCTGAGCCGGGGAAGCTTTGGCCTGATGCACCTTCTAAGAGAGGAGTTGCTGCTCACCTGTGGGCTTCTCCTGCCGCTTCAGAGCTGCTCGGGGAGGCCGAGGCGACAGAAGGGACCAGTTCCCCTCAGATCACCCCGCCACCCCCCTGCAAAGCCTACCTGGCAGCGGAGGACAGTCTGATAAGGTGACCACACTGGAAAAAATCTCTGTAGAGGTTGCTGTTGTAATGCAGAGGCAGAAGATCTGTGCTGGAACCCAGTTTCAACTGCCTCATCACCTAGGAAGAACTGCTTGGGACATTGTGTAAAAATCTAATCTATTTCCTCACTTCTTTTGGGTTGCTTGGTTTTCTGTGTTTCATTCACAAGTCTAGTGTGATGACTTTTTTTGGAGAGTATTTTGTGGCATTGAAAAAACATGGTGCTCTAGTAAAATAAAGAAAACCCAAATCAGCAATAATCAATTCTAAACAATAGTGTACCTTTTGCGATTTACCTTCTTACATACCTCTTCCGTCTTTCCCACCTGTTTCTTTTCCTTCTTTTTTTCACGTCCTCTTCATAGGAAAGAATGAGTATGATCTTCTGGTAATTGGTGGAGGGTCTGGAGGCCTTGCTTGTGCAAAAGAAGGTTGGTATGTATAAATCTCTAACAAAAGTTTTGGATTAGTTTAAGTGGAAACTAAGAGAAGTGTTACTGGTAATGCTAATGCTTTTTAAGAAATGTAGCATACTTCAGTCCTTGCACATAGATCATTAACTCAGCTCCATACAGTTAATCTACAAATTAGTTCATGCCCTCAGGTTGGGTGACATTGTTTGGCTTTCCTATTCACCTTTTAAAAAATATTTCTTTTTTTGTCATGGGAAAATTTAGTGGGCTTTTATTTCACTATTGTTGTGAAATACTCCCAGCACCTCCGTAGGTACTGTATTTTTTAATTATGCTGTCTATTTATGTGTTAAAACAAGAGTCTCTTCAGACTGTTTCCCAGAACTGTGGAACTGCTACAGAGAGCCTTGCCCTTTTGTAACTCAATGTAACATGCTCAGCAACCCACAAGCCTCTTAAACATCTCATTTGGGGTCAAACTGTGTTTTTAGGGTTGATCTGAAGGCTCTTGTCTGGGTTAAGTGCTTTCTGGAGAGTCTGCTGACTGCCAGACAGTCCCTAGGCTGGCCTCTGGATTTAGACACTAAGAACCACCAGCTCCTGAACCCTTGGTCTGTACCTGTGCTACTAAAAATGCTGAAGATGCACGTGTTTCTCCCTCCTCTAAATACTTTGTCTTAATTTTTGTTTAAAGCTGCTCAGTTTGGAAGGAAAGTGGCTGTTCTGGATTATGTGGATCCCTCTCCACAAGGTATGGAAGAGAAATACCAGGCTAATATTTGGATGTGTGTATAAAAGGGTTGCCCAGGTGAGCAGATCCCTCCGGGCAGCAAAGCGACCAAAGCTCTGCTGCCTCCTTTGCTTGCAGTAGAAGCCTTGAAGCTCAGATTGCTGCATTCCCCCAGTGATATCCCAGCTCTGCCTGTTCCCCCTGTGTGGGAGGGTTGTCAGCAGTGTTTGATGCTGCCATTTCTTACAGACTTTGGACTTTTATATGTGAGAATATCACCTCTGTCACAATGTCATTTACAGTTTCTAAAAATTAGGCCTCGCGTCATGTTGCGACTCCTCATGTCCCATATGTAAAGTAAGATCTGCAAGTGCAGATAAGCAAATGTGAAGTAACTGGATCTTCACAGGTTGAAGAAACATCTTGATGGTTTGAATTTTAGAAAAAAAGTACGTAGAGGTGGTTTTTATCAAAATGAGCTAAGCTGAGTTAGAAACTTCTCTGTAGGAGATAGTGAAATGTGTGTTGTTTCGGAAGGTTTTAACTAATGACATGAACAGCCTAATTCTCTAAGTAACCCAGTTGCATGAAGTTACACTAACCAGNTTTTTTTTTTTTCCTTTTTTTCCAAGGAACCAAATGGGGACTTGGTGGAACTTGTGTGAATGTTGGCTGCATTCCTAAAAAGCTTATGCATCAAGCAGCCCTTCTGGGGGGTGCCCTTAAAGATGCCCAACACTATGGCTGGAATGTATCCCAACCTGTTCATCACACCTGGTAAGGATTGTTACCCTTATCCCCTCCTGTGTGCTGTGAACGTGTGACAGACTTTCCTGGTTGGTGCCTTTTTAGGAGACAGTTATGGAAGTGAATTTTGCATGGAGCTTTTTAGACTGCTTGTTGTTTAAAACTGTATTTACTGGTTTATCAGGGCGGGTATTATGTTGATTTGAACTTGATAATATACTTTTATAAGAAAAATTACTGTGGAACACTCCTAATTTCTGGTAATTGTGTGTATTTTGAGTTGCATCATCTGAATTTATACTTGATGGCTTCATGCTGTGTGTTGTTCTGTGATAGGTCTGTGATGGCACAGGCTGTTCAGAACTACGTGAAATCCTTGAACTGGGGACACAGAGTGCAACTACAGGACAAGTAAGTAGGACTTGGAAGTTCAACTTTCTCCCCATAGTGCAAGAGCTGCTGCTCTTGTAGAATTGCTGAATTGCCTTTGGAATTTGTCATTAGAGCTAGTATTTTCAGTTTCTAAGTCCTTTCTGCTCAGGACTGTAAGTGCCCTTGCTAATGTAAGTCATTTGAGTTTGGGTTTCTTTTTTCTCCTTCCTTTCCTTTTCTGGGAAATAGTGGTTGAAAGTGACCATACATGAAAGCTTTCAAGCAGTAAGTGGCCAGGGAGCACTCTCTTTAATCTGGAAAGGTTTTGCATTAATATGAAGTACTTATGGTTTCTGAAGATCATTTCAAGCTTGTCCACCAAAATCTATATGCCATGGAAGCCCACAGATAACACTATACTAGAGCAGCTGATTTTTTTTTTTTATTGACAGTGCCAGAATGCTTCCAAGTTTTTTCCATATGCAGTCACTTTTATAGAGAAATTATATTAATAGATAATTTGACGGGTACTAGTCTCCTGAATCTGTTGAGTCGATTTGCATGCTCTCAGATGAGCACTGCATTAGCATTGCTGTTATTATCTGTACCATGACTGCAGCTGGTGGAAAATATATCATTGGAAGAGGTCAATAGCCTGATCCGAGAGATGTTATAAGGTCAGGTACTCTGCTCTGCAGAGGAGTTAACTCTGACACAGGAATTAAGTGACTTAAATTATGTGACTGAGCTGCAAACAGTCCTATGAAATGAGATGCTGTCTCCTTGTACTGTTCTGTGCCTGTGTGCTGTCCTTTTTAGCATTTCAGATATGGAAAAAGGAACTGATTGTATTTCATCCCTATTCTTCACTGAGCGTGCATTTACCTTGCTGCTTTCTTCTAAACAGGAAGGTGAAATATTTCAACATGAAAGGGAGCTTTGCTGATCCTCATACTGTCCGTGGTTTAACAAAAGCAGGTAAAGAGGTGAGCTGCCTCGCTGACTTCTGTGGTGTCATTCACTTCAAACATCCCAGGTCTTCACGTGTTAGTTTTCAGGTCAACTCGGAGATAGGTTCTGATTCTGCAAGTTGCTTTAGTTATTCACTATTGTTTTGGGGAGGGACATTTGCATCTTCCACCTAGAGGAGGTGTTTGTGAACTTGGCTGTTGCCTGCTGAGTTGGTCAGTTAGATGTTGGTACCTTTTCTCTGCAGATGGAAATGTCTGGGACAAAAGATTTAATTGTTTTTTGGTCAGAGTCATATTGCTTTGATAAATGCTTGCAGGTCGATAAAGAGGACCACAATCTCCTTATTGCTTAGATCAGTCTGAGATGTTTTCCTCCTTCAAATGAAACCTAATGGTGATTAGTTTTCCAATACAAGTTGGATGTAGGAGGCAGTGACACTGAATTCATGGCCCCCTTCAGCTGGGGCATGTAACAGAATGGTGGCCGTTCTGCATATTTAGGAAGAGATTGAGCATGCATTTTTAACACCTTTTTGAGGGCAATTATAATTGCTTTTTGTCCTTTTGAGGGTACGTGTAATTGCTGGTAAATGTCAGCTTGAGTGAGCAAAAGTTTTTTGGGGGAGATGCCTGGCGTTTCCTGAAAACATGCCATTTCTGAGGTAGTTTTAACTCCAGGCCCTAGAGAGAGAATTCACTTGCTGTGACTTCTGTTTTGTCCTAAGCAAAAATTGATTTTAAATAGCTGCCACTTATGAACAACTCTTGCTTCCAAGGAGTCATCAGAATCTTTTCCGATATGGGAACAGCTGTGAGGTTAATGTTAAAGCAGAAACTGATAGAGAATGTGTAGGAGAAGTTCCTGCATGGAATGCTTGTTTGTGATTTTGTATTTTTGTTTGTAGGCTGTTGTTACTGCAGAAAATATTGTCATTGCTACTGGAGGAAGACCAAAATATCCTACACATGTAAGTTATACTTGCCATCTAGCAACTCCAATGGCTTTACTGGTTTTGTTGCAGATAATAATGAACGTTTGGAGGATGAAAATGTAAATATAAAGTAACACAAGAGAGGTGTTTGTACTTGTCCTGTGTGAAAAATTATCTTTTCTATGAAGTACAGGCGTTTCAGAAAAACATTTTGACAGAAAACAAATTGCATCAATTTAGTAAGTTGGTGTTGCTTAGAGTTGTAGGATATTCCATGTTGGAAGGGACCTGTCGGGGTCGTGTAGTTCAGCCTCCTGCTGAAGGAGGTGGTGGTCAGCTCTCGAGTCAGCTGTGAGGTCTGTGTGTTGCTCAGGGCTTTTTGTAGTCAGGTTTTGAAATTCTCCAAAGAGGAGGACTGGATGATGTACCTGGGCAACCCCAGATACAGAATTCCCTTGACCTATAGGCTGTGCTTCAGCTAATAAAGCTCAAGTTGCAATTAGCTTTTTCTTGCTGCCAGGACTTGGATTGTAGGTTCAAGATCTTACCTGTGTGATCACAGATTGCAGGTGCGCTGGAGTATGGAATCACAAGTGATGATCTCTTCTGGTTAAAAGAATCTCCTGGAAAAACGTAAGTTACCTTATCAAGGCTTTAATAGATGCTGGCATTTGTACTTTTCTTTATGGCAAGGTGAAAAAATGTTCAAAATTGTCTTTTATACACAAATTTTTATGCCCTCCTATTTTCCTTCTGAGAATTTGTTTCACTATGCATTAGCATCATGCTACCAACCTTCATTAGTAACTAATTGATTTCTCCCCGTCCTCCTCCTAGAAAATTCCCTTCTAAAATCAAATTAAATGTGAATTTTCACCATTTATGTTAAGGTGACTTGTTTGCTGGAGCAATTATAGACGGAAGTCACAAGAGGGCAGCATAAACTTAAGCAAAGTCTGCACTGTCCGGGTTTGCTGGGGGTGGATGAGAAATTGCTCTTTAATTAGGAAAGAAACTCCAACGTACTTTTACATTCTCTTAAGTGGAAGCAAAATACGATGAGGCAATTGGGTTACTTCTGCCTTTTCTTATCCTTTAGGAGCTGTTTTTAACTGAAATACTAGCCAGTTGTTTTTAATGGGAATACTAAAATGCCATAGTCTTTGTTACAGCACGGTAAGATTCTGAGTCAACGTTGCACTACAGAGCAATTTCCTGATGCAAATAGCTCTGACAGGCAATGCACATTTGCTGGCATGAAAGTCAGATAATACTATTTTACTATTTATTTATTTTTTTGCTATTGAGCAATTTTTGAAAAAGCCAAGTATATATGTAAGAAAAAGAGACCTGAAGCTCTAGTACTGGGGTTTGGAAGAAAGCAGAGCTGCCATTCATGGCTGTGACTTTCTAATATAAGAAATGCAGTGTGTGTAGCTAAACATCAAAAACATAAGGCTCTGTGATACAGTTTAAAAAGGAACCTAAATTTGCTGTGGTTTGTAATATATCAGTCACCTCTTGAATTTTGAAAGTATGATTTATGCAAATAAATTAAAAAAAAAATCCAAACCCAAGTAGAAATAAAAAACAATAACAGCAACTCAAGAAAAAAAGCTGAACATAAGCTGTATCCCTGTAAGATGTTTCTCTGAAAATGTGGCTTTTGTCCAGTTGCTGCTAATGCAAGTTGTAACAGTGTAATGTGGGAGTCTGGTGTTTATATGTTGCATTCCTGAGATTTAGTCAAAATAAGCCTGCAGGGGCTACAGTAGCATTTCTGTGCTTTATCAGGCTGTGTCCCAGCGAATGAAGGAGGGAGTTGTTAAACGTTTGTTTCTGTTGGGTTTGTTTCTGTTATAAATATTCCCAAGGTTCAGTTTAACACCTTTTGTTTTCAGTCTGAGCCGTGTTGTACTTACTCTTTCTTTTCTCCCTCTGCAAATGTACATATCTCGGCTACAAATTACATGCCTGGGGGTTATAGAACTGTCAGTCCTGCAGTTATTCATATTTATATAAAAAAAAGGCAACAGCAAACCGTTAACCAACTTAAAAGTCCCTTAGATATATAAACATTGTGAAGAAATTCTCGCTACTGAGATGAAGGGTTTTGGCAGGGTGAATTAGAAAAGATGCCTTGAAATATGTTCAGAATGAGTGAGAGATTGAGCAGGTGGGAAGGAGGTTTGGTTCTGCTTTCTTAGGTTTTTCTATTAGACACTGACAATGGGCAGGAGCCCCCTGGTTTGTAGAAGAAATTGTGAATAATGTGCTATTGGTGCTATGAATGAGTGCCAGCTGGCATCTATTCTCCATCTAATGAAAAAGAAGAGCGAACATATGCCTACATCACTGCCTTCCAGTATCTGAAGGGAGCTCCAGGAGAGCTGGGGAGGGACTATTTGTCAGGAAGTCTAGTGACAGGACGAGGGGTAATGGTTTTAAATTGGAAGAGGGGAGATTTAGATGAGATATTAGGAAGAAGTTCTTTGCTGTGAGGGTGGTGAGGCACTGGAACAGGTTGCCCAGGGAAGCTGTTGATGCCCCATCCCTGGAAGTGTTTAAGGCCAGGCTGGATGGGGCTTGGAGCAACCTGCTCTAGGGAGAGGTGTCCCTGCCCAGGGCAGGGGGGTTGGAACTTAGTGATCTTTAAGGTCCCTTCCAACTCTGACCATTCTATGATATTCTGTTCCCTCTGACTCCTCAGTAGATATTCCATGATGGGCTGCGTGCGGCTTTTTGCTTTGTGCTAAAACAGGGGGTGACAATCCCTTCACAGGTGAATCAGATGCCTCAGTGCTGGAAAAAAGATAATTTCCCACTGTGTTCAATTGTTTGCCAAACATAAACTCCAGACTAGAGCAGATTTTAATCTCTTTAGCGCAACCTGTTCTCTGCACACCTTCAGAAGTTGTGTGTTTTCATTATGGGATGGATAGATGTTATCTAGGGTCTTTTGTGGGAAAACACGTGTTGTACTGACTCCGCAGTCCCTGGGGCTTGTGGAGCAGCAGTCCCTGTGTCTGCGTTTCTCAGAGGTTCTGGAGCACCTCTGTTAGAACTGGGAGGTGACGCAAGGTGGCTCAGGGTAAGGCACAGGCCACGAGCCAGGGTTTCACCTGCTATTTTTGCTCTGCTCTCTCAGCATAGGACACTGTGTGTGAAGAGCTTGCAGAGTGTTTGACTTGTTTTTCTCTTGCAGTATTGGGAAAGAATAACTTTCCCAGGAGTATGCAGCTACTCAGTGGCAAGGCCAAAAAGAGAAGCCAAATCATGAGCTCTAACACTTGGGTTTAGTTGCTACAAATGTTCACATGTAAAATATTTTCAATTTCTGAGATTCAGTTTCTCTGAGATTTTAACATCTCTTCACTTTGTCTTTCAGAGTATGTGCTTAAATGTGTCTTTACACTATAAAAACAATTCCTTATGTCTCACAAGCATGTTCTCTTTTAATAAAATAAGCCCACATGTGGCAGTGTTGTCCTTGGTGGAGTTGGCAAGCCACCACTCTTTCTGCCCATCTAACAGATCCACTCCTCAAACCTGTAATTTTGTAACTGTACATGCTTTAGATAATAATTCTTTGGTTGTAGAGAAATAAGCACAAACTCATTTGACTGCTTTATTCTTGTTTTCTTTTTATGGACCAGGTTGGTTGTTGGGGCCAGCTGTATCCTTTGAAAAAGCTGTGATGGTTCGTGATTGTAAGCAGCGTCGCTGTCTTCCCTGTGAAAGCTCAGTTTTCAGAATCCCTTTGCTCAAGGCCTGTAGTTGGGTTGGTAATAAATAGTAGTTTTCCAGGTAGTAGCGTTGTGGGAATTAAGGTCAGCTGAGGATAAATTCTCAGGATCTTAAAAGCAGTGTTATCTACGAGGAAAATATTCTAAGGTTTTGGAGTTCTATGTAACAAAAGCAAGATAAAGAGGTTGTGTGTGTGAGGAGAACTTGCTATCTCTAGGTAAAAAGCCTGCTTGTAAACTGCCCTTTTATACTGCATTTATCTGGCATTATTGTTTGTATTCCCTTAACTGATGCTTCACCAGATGTTTCCCTTGAGTGTGCTGGTTTTCTGACAGGCATTGGGTTGGACACTACAGTCATGATGAGAAGCATCCCGCTGCGTGGCTTTGATCAGGTGAGTGCAGAATGCTTTGCATTTCCTTACATAGCAAATATATTTAAAAGTGTATTTGATTACTTTTGTATCCTAAAGAAAAGTGGTTTTGACTTATCATAGAATCATAGAATGGTCAGAGTTGGAAGGGACCTTAAAGATCATCAATTTCCAACCCCCCTGCCATGGGCAGGGACACCTCTCCCTAGAGCAGGTTGCTCCAAGCCCCATCCAGCCTGGCCTTAAACACTTCCAGGGATGGGGCATCAACAACTTCCCTGGGCAACCTGTTCCAGTGCCTCACCACCCTCACAGCAAAGAACTTCTTCCTAATATCTCATCTAAATCTCCCCTCTTCCAATTTAAAACCATTACCCGTCGTCCTGTCACTAGACTTCCTGACAAAGAGTCCCTCCTTAGCTCTCCTGTAGGATCCCTTCAGATACTGGAAGGCTGCTCTCAGATCTCCAAACATTTCCTAGTACATGCTTTCTGAAGAGTAAATAAATACTAGCTCTAGTTTTCCCATCATATTTCCTGATACTGTACTCAGAAAAGTAAATCTTTTTTTTCCTCCTGCTTAATTGAAAATTAGATTGAAAAGGTTAGGGAGCAGGGCAGGGATTTATGCCACTACTAAAAACATTTGATAATCTCTTTAAAATAGTCCCAAATTTCTTTCGATGAGTTAGAATGAACTATTTCACAGTAAGTAAAAAAATTTATATTAAAAATGAATCTCTGTGGAGTTTATTATGATGAATATAAATAAATTACTAAGCTGAAAGTTAATAGGAATCAGAAATCTTGACTTTACCACTTTCATAACAGTGGTGTTTATAACTAGGTAAAAAATATATGGTGATTTCAGTGGAGCTATCAACCCTAAGGTGGAGAAAATTAAAAGGAAAACCTTTCAGGCAGGGAAATTTAAAGAGAAAAAGCTGTGTTCCAAAACACTCTCAGTACAGCTTGCTCCAAGAATTTGATCCTTTGTAGGCAGGGAGTGCACAGTGGACACTTCAACGTTAAGGAAGTGTTAGTAACGATAACAGACTACGCTTGGTCTGTAGCCACATGGAGTCGGATGGAGACTGGTTAGTGAGCTGTTGTGCTTCTGAAGAGATAGAACCCTCGTGCCTTTCTATTAGTCAATATCAACTTGGGAAATAAAGTTTTGTAAGCTGAAAGCTGGCCTGTAGTTCTATGTGAGTGGTTTTGTGATAATACCCTTTAATAAACGTGTTCTTTGACAAAGTGTGACCAGAATCGCTGCAGTCAAGTGCAGTGACATCTGTAGATAAACCTGTCAGTGGGACACTTTGCTGCTTGACTGTGGTGTGCTGGTATTTCAAACGGGCTCTTAAGACAAAAGCATTATTTCCTTTTTGTAGTAGAACTTTCCAGGAAACCTGAGTGATTCATAATCGTTGCAGAGAAATGCAGGTGTCACGGCAAAGGGAAGTATTTTTCTTCCTTAGCTCTATGAAAGAAAGTGTTTAATTCTCCTCAAGCTGCCAGAGGATGGTAAATTGAACGTGCTCTAGATGCAATTTTTATATAAGCAACAAATGATTTAAAAGCAACTGTTTTATTCACATACTATTTTACATTTTTAAAAAGAATTTGAATATTCAGGTGTTGATGCCCCTTGGCTTGGAGTTGCAGAATAGTGGCTTAATAAATTATCCTGTGTTGAGAATGCCCAGTAACTAAGTGACAGAGAGTGGTTGAAATACTCAAGGTTAGGCTTTGCATTAAAAAGGTGATATCTCAAAGAACAAACTATTTTTCCCCCTACTTAACAGCAAATGGCATCTTTAGTGACTGAGCACATGGAATCTTACGGCACAAAATTTCTGAAGCGCTGTTTCCCAACCAAAGTTGAAAAATTGGAGAACAACAGATTGCAAGTCACCTGGAAAAATACTGACCTGGGCACAGAAGAAGCAGATTCCTTTGACACGGTGATGTGGGCAGTAGGTAAACTTGGTTATCTTGGCATTTATTTCCAATAAATGATACTGAAGTCCCCTCATCATGTTGTACGGGGCCAAACAGCCCCCTCCTTTTCACATGGAGTGGAAAAAATGAGATGGAAAAAATAGCTATTACATTAAAATCATATTTTAAAAATATATATCTTGGTTTAGTGTTAATTTTAATGGAATAAGATTATATGATGTACTACTGCAGCTCAGTTGTAATGTGATTCCACTCACTATGTTGATACAGAGGAACCACACGTATTATACGTTTTGTCATAGACAGAGGTACAATCCATATTTAGAAACTGCAAGATGAATAGAGGGTTTAGGGGTTTTGTGTTGACTTTTTTTTTTCTTTTAGTGTCCCAATTGGCACTCCACCCTGCAGGATTAAACACATTAACAGCCAAAGCTGGTTAATTGGTGTGCAGTGGATATGATTCATTGTTTTGCTCTGTATCAACACACCCGCACCAGGTGTCTCTGATAATGGGCTGGGAACCTCGGTGGTGCTGAGGATTTCCTGCCTGCAGATGTGCCAGTTCCAATACTGATTGAAGAAAGGCAGCTTGAGGAGCTAGTTAAAAAGCAGCTGCTATTGTTAACTAATCGTAGCCTGAATTAGAGTAGTATTTCTGTAACTTTTGTGGAGTTTTAGTAGGATTTTATGGATAATGTTAAAAATACTTACTGACAGTGGGACATGATGTGACGGTGGTAGGCTGTGGTATTGTCTCTTAATGTAGACCCTTTGAAAAAAAATCTACATTGTGTTTCTGTGAAGAGTTTTGTTTATCTTTTGGAATGTATAATTTTCTGTTTGTATAGATAAGCCAGTAAAAACAGGGCCAGTGCTCCCTTTGCTTTCCTAGCAGCTTTTTTGAACCAGTCAAAGTATGTGAGGCAAAAAAGATCTCATACCTCATTAACTAAGCAGGTGTTTACCCAGTACCCTGGGGTAGGTGTGAGACAGCAGGTAACGTGCCCTAAAATTGTTAAGAGAAAGAGCAACAACCAGCAGCAGAGTTTGTTTGGCTTGACAAAAAGAGTTTTCTCTCTCATGAAAGCATTGGAACAACTCTCAAGTTCCTTTGCATTCATAAACTTAGAGAAAAGCCTCCATGTCTTAGAAATAATATCATCTTTGCCTTATAAAGGAATTATAATGTTAGCTCAGTGTGAAGCTGAGCAGGTATCAGGTGTTGCACATCACAGGTGATTAAGGACATTGGCCTTTGTGTCAGCTGGCACCTTGGCACATTTATTTTGTCCTGTGGTAACACAAGATCCTTGAAGGGGTTAAGTACGTAACTTTTCTTTTTATAGAAGTTTTCTTCAAGTCTTACACCCAAATCACTTTGGATTAACTAAGAAAACAGAAATTTTGTTTGGAGATTTTCTTTGAGAAGTCCCATATGGTAAAATCCTGCTGTGATCTCCTGCGAGAGCCTCTCTGCCAGCCCCTGTGGAGATGGGGATGGGCTTTAGGGCCGTCTTGGCAAACAAAACCTTCCCATCCAGTTTTTAACCTTTGAACTATTCGGTGAAAAATAATGCACCTTGGTTGATCTCAGACAACTGTTAGTGTTAATGTGACGTGGTTTGCTGGGGCTCTGGGTCTTTGTTCTGAACTTCCCGTGTCTCTCTCTCATTAATTTTAATTTATTACTGTCTTGGTCTCCTGCAGCCCTAATGAAAGCTGTCATTCCCATTACATCAGCCAGTGCTTCTAGGTTTTTTCCCAATATCTAGTTTTAATGACGTTCAGTCAGACTTTATTCAACAGGGCTATTTTTAATGTGCTATTAATTTGTTTGCTTTGAAAGAGGCCTGGATGGTACTTTTTCCTTCTTTTGTTTAACCTGCCCATAAACTGTGAGTGTAACTCTTGCTTTGTGCTACGTATTTTACCAGCTTGTAACTATAAAATCCACTTCCTTAGGTTGAGCAGAAGTTAGATGGAAGTCCATACCTCTCATCTCTGCATGAGAGAATGTTTGGGATTCAGAACTGTAAGGTACTGTTTGAGTTACAGGTGATGGCCTTTACCTGAGGGTGCTATAAATAAGAAAATGGTAGATGTTCCAAAGGAATTTCATTAAACCAGTATAATTACTGAGACACCTTGTGCAGAATACACATTGCTGTTTGCCCATAAAAATCTAGGATTGGCACGTATAAGAAGCCTGGCGTGTGTCTGAGATGGGTGCTGTCTCCTTATCACTCTCTGTGGCTAAGCTGGCTGGCAGACCCCTTAGGAAACCACCTTGTTAGATTTCACAAGAAAAAAAAGATCAAAAAGGTTTGTTTTTTTCTCTTTTTAAGTTAAAAGCAAATGGAGGCAGGCCCTGAGAGCAGGGATCTGTGTGGTTTTCACAGCTGTGTGGGTATTGTGTGGGTCTATTAAAGATGAGATTATGATATGGCATTAAAAGTGCAGGAGTCGGGTAATCTTTTTAAGGGTCAGATTAGAATTGGCACCTTTCTTCTAGATGTCAGGGAGAATACCTTACTGCTTTGAATAAAAGCTAAATCTAGTGTCTTACACAGTCAGACACTCCTTGTTCTGTGGCAGTTTCAGGGCAGGGGACATCTCCAAAGGAAAAGCAAGTGTGCTGGCTTTAGGGTCCAGGACCTGTGTTGCGTGCCTGGTAGGATTTGGTATGGGTTTGTATTTCCCTCTGGATCTTAGAAATAAGCTGTAACCTCGTGCTTTCTTGAGGCTGTAAATGTGAAAAACTTAGGAGTCATGGCTATGAAGCGAATGTCCTCCTGATGCAATGCTGGGGAGACATGGTGAGAACTGGTTCTATAATGCAAGTAAGTGAATGGTGGGAAAAATCATCATTTCTCCAATTTGACATTAAAACTTATCAAGATGCATTGGATAGTCACGAATTTGAGCTACTGAATTTGAGGTGGAGATCGGCAAGTGTAACTCTGGCTTGTGGAGGTGAGCCAGCAAAGGGCAAAAGGCCAATAAGACTTCAGTTTGGTTTTTTAAAGTTTAATTTTTGCTTTCAGAAATAATATTTAGGCAGCAAAGTTGAGGGAGAAATTTCATTTTGAGTAGCAGTATGTTTTTTGTAAGCCTTAGCTATTAATACCAAGCTGTGCACATGTTAAAATAGACTGGGATGGAAAGGTTAAGTGTTACCCTGCAGATTTGATAAACTCAGCTGCTGTTGTCACAGGTCTTTAAATGACTCTATTGACAGTTTTTTCTTTTTTTCCTCTTGCCTGCTGTTGCGTGCTAAGCTTTCTCTTGGCTCTGCCTGGCAGGAAAAAGGGGAAACTAGAAAACCCCATTAGTTGTCCCTTTGCAGAATATCCAGGCTTTACTCTCAATACACAAAGAAATACAACGGTAGGAAGTTGTTTCACATCCGAGCCAAGATAAGGTCCTGGAGGTTTATTATTTTTGTTGCCCGATAGCATCAGGCCTGGGGAGCGGGGGCAGAGAGGGAACAGCAGATCTGCATCCCATGGGGAGGGCAGGAGGGAAGACAGACAGATAGCCAAGTGCCGACAGCTTCAGTCACTGCTCCCAGAGGAAGTGTTGGTTTCACCAGATGAAATTAATACACAGAAGTCTCTACAGAGGCATTCAGATGTGACATTGTTTGGGGGGCCTGGCGATACGGCGGATGTATAAAGCAGAGAATCATGTGTTTACATATAATTAGGTCTGTATTGACAAGCCAGGTTTTCCTTTTGTTTAATAATTTCCTACATTAACATCAAAGAGCTTGTTTTTATAATGAAAACATGCTTCCCTTTTTGTTTTGCTTTGCTATAGCTCTGTGTTAACATCAAACACAAAACCCTGACTCACGCGAAGGAGACCTCTGTATGTAGCTGTAGGTGCAGCTGGAGCCATGGCCATTTAGAGCCTCCAAAAGCAGATGCAATTTTAGAAAATTTCCTTCATTTGGGTATATTCAGGTAATCCTTTCAATTTTGGGAGCACCTGATAATTTCACTGTGCTTATTAACCTTCAAATACATCTGAAAAATCAGGTAGGATTTAAGATTCCAGTTTCTGGGTCAGAAATTGCTTTGTCAGATACTCTACAGAAAGCTCTGTGGGATGGTACTGAGACTTTGGTGGTGTAAGTGGTAACTATGCAGAAAGCACTACAAAAATATTTTTTTAAAGATGAGATGGTTTAAGATCATTGCAGGAGGAAGCTGTCATAAAATCTAGGCTTAGTAGAATCTGCCTCTTGGTTTTAAATCTGTTTAAAATAGTGTTTCTAAACTCTACAGATAGCTCAGATACAGAGTTTGAGCTAAATAACTCAGCATTAAGGACTTGAAGGCAAAGTTGGTAGTTTTTCATCTAAGCCGAGGGAACTAAAAAAAGCTTTAAGATAAGTGTGTCCGATAACAAGAGAAGAGGACTTCAGGAATGCTCAACGTTGAACAGCATTAGTTTTATCCACAAGTGTGTGCAGCAGCCTGTCTGGTGCTGCTGAGTCCCATTTGGTTCATGTTTATATGAAATTTTCAGTGTAGGAGTTGCTTAGTTGTTCTGTGTGTATTCATGCTACACCAGGGAACTGAATTTAGAAGGTGCAATAACTCATATGGGGTGTGCACTTTTTGCTGAGGGTGTTGTGCCACACGTTTTTAAAGGATACGTCTCTCTGAGACAGTCTGAGCAAAGGCAGCAGCACCAGAGCTCCTTCCACAGAGCAATTCCTGCCCTTGCTCACCACCCCGACAGCTTTTGCAGTATGAGAACTGGACTGTCAAATAGCACAAAGTTCTTAGAAACCTACAGTGGAGGATGCCCGCTTTTAAAATCAACACTACTGAAGTTTTCTGATGGTTTTACTTTAATTTCTTTCTTTTCTTTTCTTGTTTTCTTCTCTAAGGCCGAGCCCCTGACACTGGAACCCTCAATTTGGAGACAGTTGGAGTGAAAACTAATTCTGACACTGGGAAGATCGTTGTTGATGCCGGCGAAGCTACTTCTGTTCCTCACATTTATGCAGTTGGAGACATAACAGAGGTACCGAGTCTACATAAACTATTTCACAATAACAGGAAGCCAGCTCTGTTCCTGACTCATAACTAGCCCCCCGATGTCGTCACGCTCTAGCATATATCTTGGTGTTTTGCTCTTTCATTTTCCAGAGCTGTGGTGTTTGTGCCAGCCACCTGGGTCAGTAATTTCCTTCACATGGATCTTGTGAAGTGTTTCAGCATTAGAGATTATTACTGATGTTTATCAGGGAATGCATCATTGGTCAGAGGCTAATAATAATGTCTTTATCACTTCAGTTATCTTTCTAATAATGTTTTTATCACTTCAGACATATGACTTCATGCTGCCTGCCAGTGCTGAGTGAGAGCAGTTCTTACCTTCTGGAGCCGAGTACTCTTACTGGGAATGACCCTGACAAGTTCTGTAATTGCATTTTTAGTGTTGTGGGGTTTAATTGAGACTGGTCACGAGACAGCATTTCTGCTCCCTGACACAAAAGGCTTCTGATGAAAGTATCTTCCTCTAGAATAACAAAAATTGCTGCAAATACTAAATGTGTTTGACTTTTGTTTGTGATTTCTGAGTGAGCATGCCAAGTAAACCTGAGGTGTGGTTTGGTTTGGGTTTTGGATTATTTTTTTTTTAAAGGAAGGGACATTATTACCTCTCCTATGAGGGCAGGCTGAGGGAGCTGGGGCTGTTCAGCCTGGAGAAGAGAAGGCTCTGGGGAGACCTGAGAGCAGCCTTCCAGTATCTGAAGGGAGCTCCAGGAGAGCTGGGGAGGGACTCTTGGTCAGGAAGTGGAGTGACAGGACGAGGGGGAATGGTTTTAAATTGGAAGAGGGGAGATTTAGATGAGATATTAGGAAGAAGTTCTTTGCTGTGAGGGTGGTGAGGCACTGGAACAGGTTGCCCAGGGAAGTTGTTGATGCCCCATCCCTGGAAGTGTTTAAGGCCAGGCTGGATGGGGCTTGGAGCAACCTGCTCTAGGGAGAGGTGTCCCTGCCCAGGGCAGGGGCGTTGGAACTTGATGATCTTTAAGGTCCCTTCCAACTCTGACCATTCTATGATTATAACTTCAGCAAAATTAGTTACTTATAGATGCAAAACCAGAATTTTGTGGCCTTAATCTATTGCTATTTGATTGTCTTCAGTTATCTGTGACAAGGATCTCTTGTCTTGGTCAAAGTGCACTTCAATACTTCCAGTCCCTCAGCTCTCAGTTTACAGAACTCAGAGTATCTCCTGTAAGTTGGGCATCTTCAAATATGTTGTCTTTATAAAAATAATGTTTGTCTGGATCCTTAACTGTCCAGTTGCATCCGGGAGGGTGTTTTCATCGGTGCTGGCCGTTCCTGGAAATTTTGGGTACTGTGTTGGGTGCAGAGACTGGGCACTGCAGGATGTGGAGTCCTCTCACCCATGTGGCACTGAATGAAGCCAAGCAATGCCTTACTATGAAGATTAGTTCTGATGTGGTTTTAAGAGTCTGGTAAATCTAATACTGAAGCAATATCTGAAGACCATATGTAGTATAATTTGGGAGACCTTTAAAAGATTTCTCATTGTGCCTTCTTTAAAATGTTTTAAAAGTATCCCAATTTTATAAACCCTACAGGTGCTCAGGGTTTTTGAAGAGATGTACCAGCTTACACAATGTCTTGGGAATAGCCCTGCAAATTTCTGACTGGACTCTGGAACTGCCGGGGACACTTAAATCTCATAAATCTGCCGACTGTTCCCAGCCTCTTCCCCTCTGGGTAGATGTGTGTTTCTTCCTGTCTGTCTCCATCTTCATGTGGATGACTTGCAGTTTCCTTTTAATCTGTGTTAAAACTCTTTCCTGCTCAGCTCTTTCTCCTTATTTTTCCCCCTTACTCTCCACAGTTTCTCTGTCCTGCCCAGTCACTCAGAGCTCTGAGATGATGTGCAGTTCCTGTCCTTTCTTCTCGCGTCACGTACAGGGTCCCTCTGTCCATGTCACCCCGTGTCCAGGGTATGTCCTGCTCACGTTCCCTCCACCTGCTGGTCCCTGGCACGTGCCTTGCTTGGCCCTCCTGCTTTCCAAGCTTCTCTTTTTGATGTCATCCAAGAAGTAGTTGTTAGAGGCGATGCTGGCAGGGCCCTAGATTCTGTTGCTCATTTTGCTGCCAATCTGCAGTGTTATTTTGGGCAAGTAATTTCCTTTTGGGTGCTTTTTGTCTTCTGCCCTTTGAGGATTTTGTTAAATAAGAAATATGAAGTTGGAGGCAGGATGCTCTCCTCTTTCCTACTTGGATCTAAAACATCACATCTTCATTTATGTGTCATTTTTATTTTGTTGTTAGAACTTGGATTTCCTTTTCCTGCTTTTGTCTTTATTAGTGCAGGTTTTTAAACATGGAGTTGTCCAATAGGCACTTCTGAATGGAAGAGTTAAAACCAGCAACACAGTTCTATACTGTACAGTGTCCAACTGGGGAAGAACTGAAGAGTTAAATCAGGGCTCTGTGGAAGTATTCTCTTAAGCTTTTATCTGCATATGGACTCACTATAGGGAATTAAAGAAATCACAGAATAGTGCTCATGCACTTATAGAGTTTAAAGATAGAAGAAATTACTGCTGTTATCTTATCTGACCCCAGTACAGTGTGAGCCATGTAATTCCACTTGCTGAGCAACAAAGTATATTTTATTTGAATACTTAAATTAATTTTGTCCTTTTTTAAGCAGAATCAATTTAGATAATAAATTTCATTGGCATGGGAACCAGCAATGAAAGAAAGTTCTGTGGTGGTGCACATCTCAGACGCGTACAGAAGAATGAAGTGCATTCTGCTAAGAACCACAGAGCTGCAGAGCTTGGTGTGGGACACTCTGGAGGAGACCTACCACAGGAGCAAAGGAAGGGGATCTTGTTCCCTGTGCATGAACATCAGTTATCTCCAGTAGTGCTTAAAAGAATAAGATATTTTTTCCTTCAGCATTCCTGCTCATGATTTCTCTTTGCTCTGCTCTCTCCCTGGTGGAATCTTTTTGCTACGACAAAGTGCTCTTGCTCAAACCTTTGCAAGTAGTTCTCAAGCCCTCCCTCCTTTTCCACTCCCTGCAGAATAGACACTAAATTGCTACCAAACAACAGGAACTACTTTTGCTTGTTTGTTTGTTTAAATGTGGTTCCCTGGCTGAAAGGGGAGTGAGAGAAGGGAAAGGCTGGTTTCCCAATATGCTCAGAATAACTGTTTTCATTCGGGAGTCGTACCCAGCTGGCATCAGTGGAGAAGTGTGTGTGTATGGCAAATGGAATCCTGATGTTATCCAAGCTGTTCATTCAGAGAATAAGGGGGAAAAAATCCCTTACAGAGCTCAGGGACTTTGTCTGCCCTCAAAAAACGTTTTTCAAGCTTTGGCAAAATATTCTTTTCAACTGACAGGTGAAATTGCATTTAGGCATTTTCTCCTTCTGTAATCAGGATGAGGAAGATCAAGCTGGAATTTTAGTTTGATTTTTTTTATTCTTTTTTCCCCCCAGTGCTAATATAAACTCTCTGTGTTAAAATTCTCCTTCCAGTAGTGTGCTTGTTGAAAAGCATGGCACATGCTATAGAGGAGCTCTCTCAGAAAGAGGTTTATTATATGGTTACGCCGCTATACATCTGTCATGTTTCAAAGGGTGTTATAACAAAGATGTGTAGAGAAGGTGGAATGTACAGTATGTTGCTCTGAGTAGAAATAAGTCCAAAAAGAGTTGTGTTAGCACAAATACACATTACTTCAAAGCTTTTTAAACTCTCTCAGGAGCCATCTCGTTTAAATGTGTAATACATTGAAGGATTTTTATGAACAATTCATATCCATAATAATCAGCAGAGTAGTTCTACACATGACTGCAAAGTGAATGTTCATTTCAAATATTTACCAAGGAAGGTCTTTAAGTCATTGTTTATGAGAAATTGGGCTTTATCTGCATGGATGTTTTAGTAATTAGCTGGGTTTTATGGAATGCATGGCAGTGCTTTCACAATTTTATCTCCCGTTCCGATCTTCTATTCATTTCTGGAATGCCAAAACAACATCTGTATTTCCTGCTGCAGAAATGATTGGCAGCCACGTTTCAGGCAAATGCGTGTAAGAAAAAACAACTGGCAGATTTCATCTGGTAAATGACATTTACAGACTTTAAAGCCAAAATGCTGCGTTTGAGAAACCGTGACTTGACGGCAGAAAAAAGGGATAGACTTGAAGCTTTGTTATTGTCATGAGCCACAGGGAAAAATAGGTTAGTCTTCATTAATAATTAGAATAGTAGTTTCTGTTATGAGGTTAGACATAATGTTTAGGTTTGGGTTTTTGCAATGCAGGTTTTGAGTGGTTATTAATAATGCATATTTATTAATGTGCAGGTATTTGCTGTGGTAGGTGTGCTGAAGTGAGTGGTAGCTGATACCACGTACAGAACCTGTCTAGCCGCACGCAGAGCAGATAAGCTGGGGAAGAGGGGGGGATTCCAGTAAATGCCAGAGAACTTCAGTGTAATGAAAAAAAAAGTGTGAAAAACTGGAATATATGTGGTGGGGAATACTTTTTTTGTTCTGCTGAAGGCTGATTATGAGGGCTTATTGGATGGCAACCTCCAGGTGAGGCTTTGCAGGAGAGTGACAAGTGCTATATCTAGGTAGGACCTGTGTGAATCAAAACTGCACACGTTTTATAAAGCATGTTTTTCAGTTGTGGTTTTGTCTCCATATCATTTCTTCTAGATTTGTGACCTCTTTGCTCATCTCAGTCAAGCATCTTGATGACATATCTTGGATAAATTCTTAAATAATGTTTCTTTACTAGATTTATGAAGTTTGTTAGATTTTATTAACTTACATGGACTGTTCTTCCTCAGACTTTAACAAATTCCTTTGAAAATGTCTGACTTCAATTTGCAGAAACTTCCAGCTTCCTTAAGACAAGCACTGGAGTTCTGATGCCCCGGTGGTGCTGTGCCAACACTCAGAATTGGGGTTCTGGCACCCTGCACAGTCCTGTTTGGATATAAAAAGTATCTGGGACTGATGGCTTGAACTGGAGTGTGTCCTGGTCAGATCCTGCTGCCGTTCCCCCTCTCTCTTGCAGGCAGTCTGCCCTTGCCAATAGCAATCCTTTTGTGTCCCTCTAATCCAGAGCCCTAGACTGGAACCAGCTCAACCTACTGGTTGCAGTGCTGGCAAAACAGAGTTCCACTTCTCCAATCCAGCACGGACACATGATTGAACAGAAGGTGTAATTGTGCCTACGAGTAGCTACGTTGTGTGTCTGTGTTCTGTAAAAATGTGTCAGTCCGTTGGGTTTTTTTTAAAGGTCTGATGTTATAAGAACACTGTTGCCTTATACTAGACTTCTCCCACTTCAAAAAGACCATCTGTGAGTTATTCTGGAAAGAAAGGAGGCAGGGCATGGCTGGGGTGTGAATGCCCTCTGCTTTTCAAGGGGTGACATGATAAGGTAGAAGGTTTTGACCTTCACTTGTGGCATTTATTTCCCTCCCCATCAAGACCCGTATTATACTCAGAGACTTAAAACCATGATTGAACAGAAATTGCTACTGCCCTCTCCACTTGGAGTCCTGGCTACTGGGCTGGAATTCCAAAGATTTGGCCTTCCTCTAACCATTGTCCCAGGAGACATCCTTGGATGCTGCTTCACTCTTGGTTAAAACAAAGCTTTGTGCTCTCTTCTAGGGCCGACCTGAGTTAACACCCACAGCAATAGCTGCAGGAAAACTGCTGGCTCGGCGTCTCTTTGGCCAGTCTTCAGAACTGATGGACTATGACAATGTGAGTTGTTACTTCTTTTTTCAATAAGAAAGAGCAAATCTTTTCTTTTTTCCTTAAGAATTTTTAAGGGAATTGCATCTTGTCATGTGGAATCCAGTGTCCAGTACTCAAATTAGATGTGTGTGATGGAGCCGCGCTGCTCACTCATGGACAAGTCTCCCCCAAGTCCACTGGGCAGCAGCTTCCCATGGTTCAGCAGACCCACTTGCTGTTTCCTCACAAACAGGTACCTACGACAGTTTTCACTCCCTTGGAATATGGATGTGTTGGGCTGTCGGAAGAAGCAGCTGTGCAGCGCTATGGGCCAGATAATATTGAGGTAGGAAAACAGTTTTGTGTTGTGCAGTTGGTGTCAGAGTTGCACTATGAAGAGACAGAAGTTACACTGTTGTATAGAATGGAATTTTTGGTCCCCCAGAAATACTCTATTTGCAGGTGAGGGACTTGGTGTCTTCAGAAAAGCCCAGGACTTAAAAAGTGTTGCAGCAGGTCACAGTGGAAACTCTTACCTAGTGGGCAAAAAAATAAGCATTTATTATTCAGAATACAGAAATTGCAGTGTGGGTTATCTTGAGGTCTACATTATTTTAGATGTGGAAAACTTCTTGGGTTATTTTCAGTAAATAAGGTATTAAACTTCTGGGAGAAGCTTAAAGGAATAAAACTGACTTTTTTTAGTTCGGGACGCTGGTTTGAGTAACATCATTGTATTTTTTTTCAGTTTTGTTTTTAATCTAATGGTTCTATAAGAAAGGTTTGTGTCAAACTCTTCTTGTGCTTTCCATATTTTTCTTTAAAATATAGAGCAGGCTATAAGTAAATCAGTTTTTGTATACAACATGATAAGTATGTAGTAGTAGTCATTGTAATACTAAATGAAAGGTTTTGACATAATAGAACTAACACAAAATGTTCCTGTTTTCCCTCCCAGGTGTTCCACGCGTATTATAAACCTTTGGAGTTTACAGTGGCTGAGAGAGATGCAGCTCAATGCTACATGAAAGTGAGTGTTGGGAGATTTTAATTTGCTTTTAAGTTAAACCAGCAGATATGGTAGAGCCAGCTTTAAGGAGGACTCTTTGGCAAAAAAACCTCACAAGATGGATGAGGCATTTTCGTGGTGACAGTCTGTTTCTCTATGTAACTTGAAGTGTTTAATATTGGTTATGTATCCTATTGCATCTTGAAATTGCTTTACAGATTTTAGCATTTTTCAGAGCTGACATTTTGCTGATGGATACTGTCTTTGAACTGCTCTTAAGGTCCTCAGAAATATTCCAAATTCTATAGAGATTAATCTCTGCTTCCCCAGCAAAGTTCTTAACTAGTTATATGTAATATTTGAGTTGCTGATTCTCAGGGAGAGTACACTACCTTTAAAAAAAAAAAAGCATAAGGCTTAAAAACCTCAAGTAACTGCTTGGTCTTACTTGTAAAATCAAAAACATCCTGATTTAGACCAAAGTGTTGGACTAGAAATGTGTCCAGTTGTTTCAGTGTTGAAAAGGGTTTTGATGCACTTGCCCATAGTAGAGAATCTTAGATAAGGTGAAGTGTGGTGTTGGTAGGATACTTTTGTTTGTTTGTTTGTTTGTTTTCTCCTCAATATCAGGGAACAATCTTTTTTGAATGAATGTAGTAACTTCTGTAGGTCCCTCACAAATTACCGTGTTGTTATTGTTGTGTTATGTAAGGAATAGCTGTTGTCAGTAGTTGCAGCTGGTTTTTCTAACTGTATTTTGTCCCATCTAATTTGCGTAAGCGCCTTGGTAGCCGGCCTTAACCCTCCCAAGGATCAGTGCAACTAAGGGGATGCTGTTTCTTATTAGCTCTTCGCTTTAAATGACATCAATTTAAGTCAATATGAGAGGGTGAAGTAGTAATAGCAAAATAGTTGTTGGGTGCTATTGCTTGTAGTCCCTACTAAACTCCCAAATGCATGAAAAAAACATCAAATTTGAGAGTTTCAAACTCTCCTGCAACAAGGCTTTTTTCTTTAAACTCCCCAGTATTCAGCGTGCCCGCCAGGATCACTGCTGCCCCTGGGGATGCTAATTAAAGCATCCAAACCTTTACTGAGTAGCAGAACCTATTAGATTAGTGATGATTTAATGCTTGAATGGAGGGCACAGGGAGAGACTGATTTTCTTTTCATAATTATAAAAATGGTGTCCTTAAAGGAACTGGGAAGTTTTCATTAAGTTCTCTGATGACAGTTCAGTGTGCGGCGACTCAGGCCCTCCCAGATAGTTACTAACTCACCTTCCTCTTTGGCCACTTCCAAGGCTTGACTCCTTTTCAGGTTTTGTGGCTGATGTGGCCAGTGTGCCTCCCCAAACCCACCCTGACTCACCGCAGCAGAAAGTGTCCTGGAGCTGGTGGTGGGCATCTCGTTGCTGAGAGTTACGGGCTTGGGGAATCACTAAAGCAGTTGTTCAGCATCAAAATACCACTAGTCCAGTTCCTAGACTACAGAAGGCATTCTGAGGGCTTCATACAAATGACAGAGCATTCAATATATCAGAAATGATTGCCAGTGGCTCCCTGAAGTCTGAAAGAAACACACTGGTAAAGCTTCAGTTCAGGCAAGCGCTTAAGGACAAGCGTAAGAGCTGTTGGAGTCAGTAAGACTTAAGCAAGTGCATAAGTTCTTGGCACCCGGGGAACAAACAGCTGAACCAGGATCTCAAGGCACTTCAGTTTCATTTAATTCAACTTCATGCCTGAAATGTTCTAAGGAAAGGTCTCTGTGTAATGTATTGTTTTCAGATGGTGTGCTTACGGGAGAGGGAGCAGCGAATACTTGGCCTTCATTTCATTGGCCCAAATGCGGGCGAAGTTATTCAAGGATTTGCTCTTGGAATCAAGTAAGTACAAAAGAATGTCTCTAGCTTCTAAAGCCTGCTTTTTAAGTTATTGTAAGATTATAAAAGATAGCTGCCTAGTTTTGGCAAGGCTATAAAGAATCCATGCTTTTTGTTACTTTTATGTAGTATTGCACATATTTTCACTAAAAATACTGCAGTTCTTCATTAAGATGCACTGGATTTAGTTACTGTAATACTGGATATAGTTAAGGAGCAACTGAGGAAAATATATTGCTGGCCTGGTGGAGTTAAAGCAGAAAGCAAAATTGTGCATTAACTCACTAATATTAGTTTTCTCAGAGCGTAGCTTCTCCTGTGTTCTACACACAGGACAGGAAATCACTGAGTAGTTGTGCAAGCCACTTCTTTGGAAGGATATCTGTGCTTTTTGTGAAAACCCTTCTCTACACCTGCCAAGTGTCTCCTTTCCTGGTCTCATCTTTAAATATGCACATCCATTGCTTGTCAAGAGCTCAGCAAGAGCTTGCATGAATTTTAGTATTTCTGGAGTATAAGCTAGCCATGGTGTGATAAGGTGAGAAACCTCTGTAGGGTGATGGGAGAGGGAAGGTACTGTTGTCTGAAGCTGTCTGATAATTGCAGTAACAAACAGAACCACAGAAGTGAACCTTTGTGACCTGATCTTGTTTAAGATTTTGCTCAAGTGTTAGTATAGAAGCTATCCCTTTGAAGGAGTCAGGAATGGTTCTGGGTCCTCTCTGGTTAAATGGAGAATTCCTGCTTTTCCTCATGTGCTACAATTAATTTTCATTTGTTTTTTCATTTCACTTCTTATTGCTGGTTCACATCTTCAGAAATGCTGATTTGTCTGTTTATGTTACTAAATTACAGTTTCTAAATTGTCTTTGAGGAAAGGAGGCTGGGACACAAGCAGTCACCCCCAGCTGTGGTGTTAGTTCATTTTCCTAAGTACCATCACCCTTTGATTGCAGCTTCAGCCTTACAGATGGGAGTGAGGAGCACAAATGGGAAGCAGAAAAGATTGAGAAGGCACAACCACAAGTGTCATGTGAGGAATATCTTGGAAATGGCTGGTTGCAGGGTGCCCTCAGCACACGCTTTCAGCATGTGTTTGCAGCCCATTAATTGCCAGTGGTAGAGATCCTAGAACTACATTTTTTAGGATGTCATTGTTTTGAAGTTTTATCCAAAATAACCAGTGGAGAGGAAGCACATGAAACGAGTGCTTTTCTGCCTCGCCTGAGGGAAAGGAAAACTTCAGCCCCAGTGAGGGGTTTTCAGCGGGTCAGATTCTTGTGTTGGTTTCTTTTATTTCACAAACCCAGAGGTTTCAGCAGAACACCCGCTGGAAGAGCTGCTGCTCTCCTCTGTCAGATATTAGTGTTGCTCCAGCCTCGCCAAAGGATGATTTTCCATCTTCCCTCCCTTCCTAGGACTGCAGTAACATCTGTGCTCAGCAATTACTTTCTGCTTGTTGGTGCTTTTTTGGATGTCGGTGGGAACACCAGAAGACGTGTGTGGCTCTTCCCTGGGTTCTGTAGAGGGAGAGAATGTTATTCCATAGAGAGCTTGAAGCAATCCTTGAATTTAGGGCTATTCTTAAATTTCAGCTATTCTTGCAGCAGGACCTGCCAGGAATAGCAGCTTAAAGGGAAGGCATTAATTCTAAGGATGTTATTGGATACATAAAGGAATTAAGGAGGTAGGATTTTTGCTCATGGTTTTTTTGATGGTGTTGTGTTTTGCTTTGTTTTTTCAAAGGAGAGAATTTTTTTCCTCCTACTTATAACATTGATAAATTCAGTGTCAGCACCAGACTTTCTCTAAGATCATGGAAGAATATTCCGGTATTGTTTCCTTCAGCAGATTCTTGCCAGCAGTCCTAATTAGATTTTCTCTCTGTGTGTATGTGTGTGTTTTTCCATCTGGAGTCTCGGTGAGACACACGTGTATGTACAAGAAGAGCTGAAGGCTGCAGTTTTGTTGTGTTTTTGCCACAGGCTCAGTGGTGACCTGGGGTAAATTGTGTGATTCTCTCTGTCTCAGCTATTCTGACAGTTCTTCCCTACGTAACAGTGCAGTGGAGCTGGTGTTTAAGTGCTGTTGTGTAAGGGCCTGAGAAATAACAGACAGCATTGAAGAATAAATGCAACTCCTCTGCCTGATAAAATGGACGAGAGCAGAGTTACTTTAATGTTTTAGGACATTCTACCTGCTTCAGGGTTTGACTTTGTGGGTCTTTTTTTCTTTGTTTTGGCAGATGTGGCGCTACGTATCCTCAGCTGATGCAGACAGTTGGCATTCACCCTACCTGTGCTGAAGAAGTTACCAAGCTGCACATCACCAAGCGTTCTGGCCTGGATGCAACAGTCACAGGCTGCTGAGGTTAAATACCATCCCTGGAAAGAAGGGGAAAAAAAGCACAAAATATATTTGTAAAGAAAAGGGGCACTGAGAGTTGGAACAGCTTTAATGGTTCGAGTTCTAGGAATCTTCCTTGTTCTCCCTGTAGACAGGTGTGTTTTCACAGCTGGACATTTAAATTGTCCTTCCACCATCGTGGTTCTAAACCCAGTGCAGTTCCCTGTAACAAATCTCTCCCTTTGCAAGCACCTACAGCTCTTCTCTTGCTGGGGGCTATGGAATAATCAGTTTTATATATGTAAATGTGACTGAGGGCAGTGACATCTGAGGCCATCTACAAATTAAGCAGTTGACATTGGAGTTTCTCTGTTGGCACAACTGGTGGCTGACAGAACTGTCTCCCATAACATTCATAAGACGACAGGAATCGGTGGTGGTATTTTGGTGATGGTACTTTCTCTGGAACACTTGGATATAGCTCATTTCTGATCCCAATCTTGAACACCACGACTTGGTACTTGCTGGTAGAAACACATTCCCGGGGTATGAAACAATGGGTAAGGAATCATCTCTGAGGCTTTTCTTTAAAATGTAATATGTACAGGAATTTAATAGAAAATCACTTATCGCTGAGTGTGCTGCTACTGGCTGAGCCCCAGTGTATCAGTCAGTGGCAGCCTGGCCATAACAACGTGGTGATGGCTGAGAATGAATGAGCTCAGAGGTGCTAAAGGAAGAGATGAATTTTATGGCGACTTCTCTGCCTACTGGAAATGTCTGATTCAGTTGGCACATCTCACAAATTACTGCTTGAACACCATATATTAAGTGATGCTGACAAGCAGAATCCAAACCACTAATCATGCAGCCCATGCAGCATTTGCTCTTTAATAGAACGTGGAGATCTGGCTGATGCAGTGATATATTTTGGTTTGATTTTAAGATTTCCCCCCGATGAGCTGGATACTGCAGCTGAATAGAGTTAGGTCTGGCTTTAATAAAACACGTTACTGAAGGGAACTGTATTAAACAGTGATCTAGAAAAGAAATGGTCCTGCTCAGAGCAGAGAGAGAAAATAATTATCTGCAATTTTCTTTTGTTCCCCTGAGTATTGGCCAGAGTAAGAAAGCATTCATCTCTTGCACATTTCTGCTGGTTTCCCTGCTATCCAGAAGGGGGAGATGCTGGCTAATTTCTGGCAATAAAGAAACAGAAATCTGTGAAGCTTCTCTTGTGGAGCCCTCTGAAATAGGCAAACACAAACCAAACTGCACTGAATCTCAATCCCAGCTGCAGTTGCCAGCATTTTGGTAGGTATAACCACATCACTTCTTGCACGCTTTACAGCAGAATAGTGCTTGTAGGAAAGAAGAGCAGCCTGAAGTGGAACAAAGTCTGTCCTTTGTGCAGTTAATTTCTATCCATGCTTTTGTGGGGGGAATTGGGTATTTTCCTAGCTCTCCTCCTCCTTGCTGCACAGTTTGTGAAAATAATCTGATGATCATGTATGTCTTTGCTGTTTTTTCTTTGCTGTTCCACTGCTACAGACAAATGGTCGCTTTATTTCAAGTGTGAAATTTTTTATTATTTTTTTTTACCCCCAAAATGTTACCTGCCAGAGAAACTGTCAGACAAAAAGTGATCAGAGCTCCCTGTGGTGTGATGGCATTTACCACACTTCCACTGATACTAGAAGGTTCCATTTTCAAAGGTTTGTTCTGACTTGAACAGCAACAAAAGAAACGTTAAATCCTTTTTTACAAAGATTTTAAGTCCATGTTTCTGGTCTGTAAGAGGGGAAGGAGTTTGACGGCCAGGGATATCCCTTATCAGATCTGCTCGTGCCATTTTTCATATGTGAAGTTACCCGTAAGCTTGTAGTTGAAAAGAAATGTTTTGAGTGGAAATGCAGTTGAAACACTGCCTGAATATTGCAACTGCCTTGAGAAGAAATGATGCAAACTTGAGATCTGTATATAAATGTGTGCCTGCCTGCACACTCAGAGGTTCCCATTTCCTTAAATAAATGTCTTATGAGATAATACAGCCCAAAACCCTGCTAGTTTTTCCCAGCTCTCTACACACATGACAACAGGTCATAGTAAATTAGGGGTTGTTTTTTTTAATGTTTTGCTTTATATTTGAAAATATTGAGATACTGAGCATCTCAGTCTCCAGAGATTTTGCTGAGCAACATCCCACCTCTGGCTGAACTGGAACATGTATTCATCTAAGATTTTTTTTTCCCTACCCATTACCTATTACACTTCCTTTTTTTCCCCCTAAATGAAAGCATCGGTGCTCAGCCGTGGGAAAGCTCCTTCTCTTCTCTGTCCTACCAGTGCATCCAGCAGAGCGAGCTGGCTGCCCCTACAGACAGATCAATGGAAAGAGAAGTTAATTTTGTTTATCATAAAGCTCAAAACAGTAATTTGGGATAACAAGTAAAGAGGTCTCAAGGAGTTGTGTCCTCGGTGTATGTGGGGTGTGACAATAAGGCACACCATGCTTTTCAGGAGTCATACAGTACTCTTGGATTTAGAATCGCTGAGTGGATGGTGTGAAAATTGCTCCAGTGTCTTGAAGAACAGCTGCATTCTGTTCTTGGTTTTGTGGAGATGGTTGTTGCCCCTTGAGGTAAAACAAAACCTGGATTCAGAGCTGCAGAGCCCTCGCGTCAGAGGCAGCAGCGAGACGGAATATTGACAGCTACTGGGATTGTGCTTTTTTTTCCTGAAGAATTTGCCTGGGATGGTCCTTAAGAATTGTTTTTAAAAGCCTGACTAACATCGATTGAAGTGACTGATGTATGTTGTAAATTACTGGTTATGTGTGAAAAATTGAAAATCAAAAAAAAGTAGTCAGGCTTCTCAGGACGCCAGCGGATGAGGGCTCCTTCGTCAAACCACAGCGTGGTGCGGACGAGCCTGAGCATTGCTGGGTCCCTCCTGTCTGTGATCCCAGTATTTATTGTCTTGTGAATGAATTAATTAATAAAGACTTTTTTTTTTTCTACTAAATGTTTGATTGTATTTGCTTCATTTTGAACATATGAATTCTGCTTACAAAGATTTCTTGTTTTGTCTTAATGCTGTTTCTCTCGGTTGAGGTTTGTGTTAGGGAAGCAAAAGAATAGGTGGACTCAGACCTTGTAACAGGAAAATGTTGGTACCTCTGCTGATGTGTGAACCAAACAGCCAGGGAGGGTGTTCCAGGCTGGAATTAAGAGAACCTCTAGAGTCAGTAAGTAGAGTTTCAAATACTCTCCTGTTTATTGCAGTTGATGAGTCTCTCAGGTGTTTTCCCGGTCCGTGTGTGCTGACGTGCTTCCCAAAGGCTCGGCAGGACTAAGCTCCCCTGAAACACCGGGTAGTGCCAGCCCTGTGCAGGGCTCAGCCATCCTGCATCACCTGCTCATTTGGGGTTTTCAGCTAGAACATGTACTGGAAAAAAAGCATCGTGGCAAAGCCAGTCGGCAGCTCTGGGTACAGCTGGGTAAAAATGTTGGAAAATTAATTAGGAAGCGGCTAGCAAAATGTATTTAAACACTCTGAGAAGCTCCTCCATCAGAAAAGAAAGGGACTACATTGTTTGAATTTATCTTCATTTTCTTTTATTTCTTTAAATCCACTTATTTTGATGAGAAGTTCCCATTAAGTGGGGTGATGCTGAACTGAAACAGACTGGTTCAGTATTTCCTCAGTTGTGCCCTGGACTTGATACTGAGAAGGAATATCAACTTTATTGTATTTACAGACACTTTTACTTCTGCATTTTTAACCTGTTTTAATTTCCTGGAATATCATTGCAGGTTCTGACTAATCAAGATAACTATGAAGAGTGGCTAAAAAAGGGAATAAGGTAAGCATAATTTTTGCAGGTTTTTTTCCTCCATATTTTTATATAGCACTTAGTGCTGAAGCAAACAAGAATAACAGGCGAGCATATAGACAGAAATCTTTATAAATTAGGAATTGAATATACTTAATTAATTGTATAATACCTAATGAGATCTTGTTCTCAGCACTGAGGTACGGTGTACAATTACTTCTGCCTTTTTGCATTTAGGCATGCGCTGTGTGTTGTTATACCTACTGGAAAACCTTCCTATAGTTTAGATTATTCCAGCCCAGGAGCTGGAAAAGATACTTCAGTGCAGCAGGTACATGGGTTTTGCTGGCATGGTTATTCTGGAAAAAGCTTCGATGCCGTCGTGCAGCGCGTTTCTGACCAGAACAGTTGCACATTGTCCAGACATTTGAAGGCTTCCCTGCAGAGGCTCCTGCCTGCCCAACAAAGCTGGCAATTCTGTGCCCCTATAAATTGCCATTTGTCTAAATCCCAGTGAAATAATGTGCTCAAAGTTAATGTTGGCCATTCGTTTCAGGGGGATGCCAGTATGTGTCTTAAGTGCTTTGTTAAAAGGGAATCGATACAAGGATGTGCCAAAACGTCTTTCATTGTTACGGTTGGGGAACAGAGTGCAATTATGATTCCAAACATAAAAGGTACAGTAGACATCTATGATTAGGCACTGAAATATGCCTTTAATAAGCATAGTGCAGACAGTTTGTTTTGCAATAAGTAAACTTGTATAAAATTCATTGACTTTTTCATTCTTTCAGGTCTGCGCGCTCTCTTTTAAGAGAGGTTTTTTTACTTTTATGCACAAAGTTTTCCTGATGTTCTTCCAGCAGAAAGGCTGGCTCTGTGTGCATTTATTCTAGTGCCAAACTTGACTTTTACTGGGAAAAGAGGAAACAGCAGAGCAGNTTTTTTTTTTTTGTTCCAGGGCAGCGTGCAACAGATCTGGTGTAATTACTCTAACTGATTTTTTAGAAATGGAGTATTTCTGTCCACTCCATGTCAAAGAACTCATTATGTTTCCGTTGTGGCACTCAAAGTCAATATTGTCAGCTCTTCTTAGTTCTAATCCTCTACATTGAGTTTTGATGGGCCGGGTGAAATCTCCCCTTCAGCACCTTGCTGCAGTTCTTGTCAATCATCCTGCCATGAAAAACATGCGCCTTACAAAGGCTTTGGCAACACTGCAGCTGATTTCAGTCTTTAATCTTATGTGCACCTTAAGAAAACACCATTCCAGCTCCTGACGTTTGTTTGGGACGTGAATGGGATCCTGTTTGCCGTGGGAGACAAAAGCAAATGATCTAATCTTTAATGGATAGAATGGAATTCTTTGGCCATCATAGTCTAGAGGCTTAGTACTAAACCACTGGTCTATGAAGAAAACAATTAGGATGGTGAACTGGTGCAGAAATTAAGTGGAATATCTCATGGGAATAAGTGAGAAAATGCATATTTGTTTATTCATCCTGCAATTGTGAAATACCTCATTTCAGGCACTGTTGGGATGAGGAGCATGGCTATTTTTGTAGCCCCTAGACTTTCTTTGCAAGGAGCTCTGCTCTCTGAGGTCCCGGTGCTCAGCGGGGAGCTGTGTGTGCCGTTTGTATTGTTGTTTCTTACAGACAAGATCTGGCACATCTAAAATCTCCTGGTCGTACAATGGAAAGTTAACATCATCCCTAAGAAGCTGGAATATAAACTAATAAGGCAGGTTTCCAGAATCTGATTGCATCAGTCAGAAAGATAGAGTGTGAAGGGAGAAGAGGATGTTCCCTGGGGACAGTGAGAAACGGAGACCGGTCTTGTTTGAACAGGGCGCTCTGCGTCCTTCGCCCCGTGGAGCTGCTGGGAGCCACAACCTGTCAGAACCAGTGTCCCCAGGGAGAGGGGGAGGGGAGAACTCTTCCAGGTAAGTGCCTCAGCAGTTTGGGGTACAGTATGTCCAATATACTCATACCATCATTCAAGGAAACCTTCTATGCTCTGTGGAAGATGAACTGTAAAGATACTCACCCTTTCTGTGTCTCCTCCCCTGTTTTCCTTCAGATCCTACGAAGACCAGAAAGACTGCTGGGGTTTTTCTTTCCTTCTTCCCTGTATTTTAAAGCAACGTGGGAATCAGGCTCATTCTTCCTTGGTTGGGCCAAGAACTGAACAGTAAGATCCCTCTTAAACCTTTCATGAGGACACTTCTTTTTCCCCAGGCTGGCTGAGGAGCTGGCATTAGCTGGGTGGTAACTTCAGTCGAACGTAGCTAACCCAAAAGGCTCCAGATACTTGTTCTCTTAGAATATTGAGTAACTCCAGTAAAATCCAATACCAGGAGAAACAAAACAGGGGAAAAGAGAGCTTTCAGGATTTAAGCAAAAATCAAGAAAATAAATAAATGCTTCTTCTTTGCTGGGTCCCTGTGAGACAAGGCCCAAGTATATAATTCCATTGGTACTCCTAACAAACCAGTCAAAATCGAAAGCTGGTTTTATTTTTATCTTCCTAATGTGTGAATGGACTGTAACACAGCCAGGCAGTGCTGTGTGTGAACAGAACAGGTTCCCAGCAGCTTCGTGCTGGAGGTTGAGCTGTAGTACATGACACTCCGTTTGTAGGGCCACGGTGGCCTTTATTTAAACACCTTTGTTCAGCAGGGACAAAGGCCTGAGCTTTGGCATTTTCATTTAATCTCCATAATCTTCCTTTTTGTCTCTCTCTCAGAAGGATCAAGAGGAAGTGCATTAATTTTCAACTTCACACGAAGGCGAGTTGTACAAACACAGCTGAAAACATCAGGAAAGCCAGGCGTTTTTCTTGGAGAGCTGGAGTCAGGTAGAATCATAGAATCACAGAATGGTCAGAGTTGGAAGGGACCTTAAAGATCATCAATTTCCAACCCCCCTGCCATGGGCAGGGACACCTCTCCCTAGAGCAGGTTGCTCCAAGCCCCATCCAGCCTGGCCTTAAACACTTCCAGGGATGGGGCATCAACAACTTCCCTGGACAACCTGTAATGCTGTGCTGGCAGGAGGCTGCTGCATCACTGGGAGCTGTGGCTCTGGGCAGCAGAGTGCTCGTGCTCCCACAGCCCTGATCCGTGTGGCTGGCCCAGATGAATGATTCCCGTAATGCAGAAAGCAGAGATTATTCACCATCTAACAGGAAGTCATTTAAAGAGCACAGGCTGCTTTGGAGACTTAAGAAATGGCTCTGAGATTGTCAAAGGATTTTTTTTTTTTTTAATTGACTCATTTAATTTACAGCAGGCTGGCAGCTAATTAAATCGTGAGCGCGCTTGGGTTTTGCCTCTTTAATTCTCCTTGAATTTATTTCTTAAACTTATTTTAAATCCAGGAAAAGTGAGGAGAATTCTCTTGACACTTCAGCCTTTGCTTGCATTGATTTCTGACTGTGTTCATTCTACATCTATCCAGGATACCATGGAAGCTTCAGGTCAGGACTTTGGTCCTTGCCCTTAATTAGGGGTTTAAGTGTATTCTTCCTTGCTCCTCAAATTTTTCTTGTTCTGCTTTTTTGGAAGATGCTGGTTCTATTTCACTTAGCTACTTTTAGCCCTGGTTACGTGGTAATAAGTGAATTCCCTTTGGATAGGGTAAGACTCCCATGCATTCTTAAGGGAGTGTTTCAGGATTTTCTTCTTGCATCCTCCTTTAACTCCCTTGTACTTTCCAAGTCTGGAAATGCCACAGCTCCAGAGGGGGCAGTTCTAAATAAGCCCCATCCTTAGCTGTGCTGTAGTCCCTGTTGAGACTTACCATTGGTGAGTGTTTATAGTTGGACCTTCTGAAGGCACCACCTTGAAAAATGCATCCGGATCAGCAGGTGTGACAGTGGTGCCTCAGGGCTTCCATGCCAGCAGCACACAGGAACATCTGATGAAATCTGCTGGTGAAATGCAAGGCCACCTCTTCTGTCCTTGTGGTCACCCAGCTCTAAAGTCTTGCGGTTTTTGGGTCAAGTCTTGCATTTTTTGGGTCAAGTCTTGCAGTGCAGAAAAGCACCCTGGGGTGATGAGATTGTCCATGTGTGGGGCTTAAACACCCTTGTGAGGAAACCTCATTGCCTGACACTGGTTCTGGAAGTCCTGATGTTTCCTTCTTCGCAAGTTGGGGGAACATTTGCTTCAAGCTATTGAGTTGATGGTTAAGAACAGCAGAGGAAGGGGGCTCCCTTGGATCTACATTATTGATTGAAGCACTCTCCCTCACTGTACTCCAGTGAAGTGTGGCCAAGAACAACAAGATAAGAATTAATATAAGTGACAAGGGAGTTTCTCAGACTGTGCCAGTGCACATTAGCCTGGATGAAGAGAAAAAGAAGCTGATACTCGACTCTTTTGAGTCGCGAAGGGTCTGGTCAGTCCTTGAAGGGGAAGCACATGAATGGCCTGCTTGTCATCGCATTTTATTTTTCCTCCAACTTTGACTAATGGTGCATTTCCTCCGGCCTCCCACGGGCCGTCCGTGGCTGACTTGCTTTGTCACTCTTCACGTCTAGTCACTGCCTTCACTGTCCACCCTGTTCCCATGGCAGGAACCCGGTGTCCTCTACAAAAACGCGCAGGCACAAACCATCTGTCAGTCATCCCACTCCTCTTTCAAGCGCCCACTTCCCAGATTGTGTGGCCTTGCAGGCTGAAAGCTGTCTGCCTCCCCCTTGCATGCCTGGAGTCCACGCCAGCTCTCCCCCCCCGTGATAAGGGACCTCCTGTGAAAATACTAACGGGCATCTCCCTCTTGATAACCAGCTCTGCCTTTTTATTGTGTTCAGGGGGCGATAAGTTGTCTGGATCAACAAGGAGTTGTCCCTTCTGCCACTTTTCAGCCAAAGTTATTAGGGTCAAAGGAGGTGTGGGTTGTGAAATTAGTCATAACAACCACAAATAATTTGTAGTGTGCTGTGGACAAAGGCAAAAAAGAAGCTGGAGAAGAGGAGGGGAAATGATTGTAGGGCACAAAGAACCGAAGTGATGTGGAGGGAGGGAGGAGAGGATGGCTGGCAGCGCCGGAGGGGATGCTGAGCTGTACGCTCTGCTGGATTTGGTCTCCTGCACCTGCAGACTGTGGAATCATAGAACGAGGTCATTCTTTAACATCAGTTGAGATTCCTAATTAATCCACACCTCAGGCTTCTTAGGGAGAGGAAGATACCTGGTGCTGCACCAGAAATAGTGCTTTAATGCTTATGTTAGATGCTGATATTCCTTGATGTGGCAGATCAAGCTGCAGCTAAACTGCAAATGGGCGATACTGATAATGCAGTCAGATACATTTTCATCTATAAAAATTGTAAAAAAATGGGAATTGTAAATACAAACACCTCTTGTACATTTAGTACAAAACTGGGAGCAATTTTGTGCCTGTTTTTCAAGCACTGGCTTGTGGACAAAGTCATAATCTGAGTCGCCAATCTGAGTTACATGGATCTGGTCTCTGCTGGGAATGGGGATTGACAGGTCTAAATTACAGCTGGAATTTCTGAGCTAAAAATCCAGTCCATCCTTCCGAGATGCTTGACAACACCCGTATGGCTTGTGTCTCAGGATGATGTCCCCTGAACCATGCCCTTTCCTACAGCATAGCTCAGGCTCTGCTTGGGATGCAGCTTCGTGGGTCGGTCCTTGCCAGGACTGCACTCACTGCAGTGTGTCAGAGCTGATTAGAAGAAAGCACCCTGGATACATCTTCAGTTTATGTATGTAAACAGTGTAACTGCCATGACCATGTCTTTCCAGAGCCATTAACCAAGTTTGGGAGAAGGAAGATGCAACTTAGAGGTCAGACCTGTTTGACACACCAAGAGCTCTGGGTGAACTTGGCTCTAACTACAGAAGCTGGGGGGCTGCAAGGAGAGGGTGGGAAGGGAGGATAGTGCAGCACCCACTGAAAAGCTTCCATTTGGTTTTCCAGGGTGAGAAGCCTGAATGTTTGCCTAAAATACAAAGGTGGAGGTGTGCTGGATTTGCTTGGAAATGCTGCAAAGATATTCTCATTTCCTTTAGCTGTTGTGAGGTTGGCCTTTTTCCATGGCTGAGCCCCAGTTTTCAGCTGGCCAGAGCGAAGCGGCAGGAGAAATTCACTCTCTCTTTCATCTCCCAGCCTATCTAGGAAGGCAAGAACCAAGACTTTGAAAAGTTAATTTGAAAGTCTGTGGCTTGATTTGCTGCAGTAGGAACTGTGTTTTAAGGGGTTTTGTCTTCTCTTACCAAAGCTAATTGTTAATTGCATCTTCTTTCCTCCAGCCCCTGCCACAGGGAATGAGTGCCTGCTGTGCTGCTGACAGATCTGCCCCTCCATTATCAGCCACTGCTCTTTTGCCATCTCGGGTTCGTGACAACTGCCTCTGCCCAGGAGCCAGCAGAGCAGCCCTGGTGGGCAAAGCACTTCTCTGAGAGATTCCCTTCGATGTGGCTGGGAACTGAGGTTGTGTTCATTTTTTTGTCTCTCCTTCCCCCTTTCCCTCGCTCTGAATTCTTAAAATGAAGCACGGCTTTGCTGTGTGAGCAACACACAGATGGTGCTGTGCCTTATTTCTGTAAAAATTGTCAGGAAAGAGGTAATTACTACAGGTGGCAGAGGCTGCCAGGTGAGCACCGCAGGGTACACAGGCAGTAAATTTGACTTTACCAAATTTCTGGTGTTTCCACCAACAATACTGCTTCCTTTTCACTCACTGCTGTCACACGTTGTTCTGCCACAGCTTGTGTGCTGTCCTGCCTCCTGAGCCCCAGGAAGAAGCAGGTGTAGCCCCCACGCTGTGCCAGGTTCTGGAGGTGGATCTGCAGCAATGCAGTTGCACTGGCACAAAACTCTGGAGATGCTGGAGCAGCACGGAGCCAAGTTTGTCTGGAAGCAGATTGCTGCAAAAGGTGTCTGTGAGCAGCACAGATGTCCTGGTGGAGATGGCTTCCCAGGGCTGGATCTCAGCTGTATGGAGAATCAGCTTTCTGTTCACGTACCTCCCTGAAATATTCTTTAATAGTTAGTTTGAACAGTCTTTAGCAGAGATCATATTTCTAGTTTGGGATTCCCTTTATACATCTTTCATTAATACAGGGATTCTCCGCAATCAGAGGCCAGCACTGCGGAACAGCTGGATCCATTTTGGCTTGACAAGGGGCATGGGCATTTTTTCGTGTATATTTATGGCTCTCGTGAACATTCAGAATGCTTTTTATAAATATTAAAAATAATCAAGGGTTCTGGAAAGAATTCATAATGCATTGCCATCATCTGCAGAAGTTCTTCCATCTTCCTCTAGAATATGTATCACTGGCTGACACCGTGAACTAACTGGTCCAGGCTGGGAATTTCTAGCTATAGCTCGAGGAAAAGGGAGGCTGGGAAGGGAATTGGTATCTCTTGATCATCAGAGAGAGCAAATATCATGTAGGCGGCAGCCTGGCTGCCCCTGGAGCAAGTCAGAAGCAAGAAGCTTGCGAGCAGGCACCTCCAAGAGCTCCCCTGAGTGCTTTGCTCTGCCTGCTGCGCCCACTGCGGTTGCTTGGTAGGTTTCTTGCCCTGCTTGTCTGGAGGTAGCTGGAGTTGGGGCAGATGTTTTCCATTTAGAGCTTGGAGGATGCCCAGGTCCGACTTGGCACGCTGTCTGCGCTGGGCATCAGCACTACAGATGTGGAAACCACAAACCCGATTAATATGAGCCTGGAGTAAAAACTCAAATAAGCTTATAAATAAAACCAGATTCTCAGATTATTTGTTTCCATATTAGTCTATAATAGACCCTACTCAATCTGTTTGTTTTATTTGGTTTGGTGACCGACATAGGTATTTATATTTCCAATAAAAAATTAAATCAGAACACAACAGACGAAGTAAGCTTAAATTATTTGTGCAGAGGATGATTGCAACTGTCTGAAGCAAGCATGTAATTCCCTACATGAAATGTCAGCCTGCTTTGAGCAGAGATGGGACAAACTCCTCAGTATTTAACTCACCATTCCACCAGAGCTCCAAATCTTCTATATTAAAATGGACTCCTAAATGCATTCCAGTACTCAGGGAACAATCCAGAAGTGCTGGATGGCTTGGTGGGTCTAATTCTTGGTGCAAGCACCATCTGTGTGACCTTGGGTGAGTCACTAAATGATCTTTGTGTCTCAGCTTAAGGTGGTGACTGTCTTTTTCCCCCTGCCAGTCTCCTGCTGAGCTCTGGACATGCTTGAGGACCTCCAGTGCAACTTCAGCTGCTCCAGTGCATGAAACTGCCCAGAGAAGAGAGGTCCAGACAACCAGCAGAGAAGATTCTTCAATGGTGTTGACAGACTTTGTACCCAGAGGGGAAGATCTCTTCCTGGGAACTGCTGGCCCTTTATCCGAGGTGAGGTTGCCTTCATTCAGTTCCACTTAAGCACAGCTGTAGCAGACAAATCTATGCTTTGGCAGCAGCAGGGCATCCAGTTTATTTTGCCTGTGCTGTGACACTGAGGGTGGGACACCAGCACAAAGCCTGGCAGGTCTTTGAGCTGAGACTGGTTGTACCGAGGCCGTGTAGGTACCTGTGCTAATTAGTACCTCCAAGTGCTTCGTCAGGCCATCCCTCCATTCAGACCATGCCAAGGTGACACAGCTGGAATTGTGCTTCTATCCCCCAGGTCCCCTAAACACATGGCAGAGGGAAATGAGCATGATGGCTGTTTAGGAGGACTTTGTTGTGCTAGTGGGGCTCTAAGGCAAACGAATAAACAAACAAGTGCTCTCCTCCCATCTTCACCTTGCAAGAGCATGAGGGAAAAAACTCCTACCCTTTGTCAGGGTGTCAGTGCCAGAGGAAAGACACCAGCAGTTATTCCATCCAAATGTCCAGGTTTTCTTTCCAATTCTTTCTCTGGGTTCCTTTTTTATTTTTTTCCCTTCTTCAGCTGGTTGGGCAATGGCCTGTTCTTATGAAACAGGTTTTCAGCTTCACAATGGTCCTAGTCAGGACTTATAGTTCAAAAGGCAAGGGGGTCACTCAAAGTAAACTCTCTCGTGCTAGGTAGTACTTTTCCACATGGAAGTGTTGGAGGGCCACTGTGCTGTCAGCCCAGCAAGGCCAGAAGATGCCTTCAGATCCCCCAGGTGCCTCTGGTTGTTTTCTAATGGTATTGCACATACAATGTCATTAATACAGTGTCCAAAACTTGTCTTTTTAAACAAAGTCAACACATCTACCCTCTTAGTCAGCCACAGAGAGAAAAAGGAAAGGATTAAGTCAACACTGTAAGGAATTAACCCTTCCCATTGCCCACAGAAGAAATCAAAGATGTTATGACCTCCTCAAATTGCAAAAGGGACTTGATTGTTTTCTCTAACCAAGTAGTGGAAATAATTCCTCTCCCTTTGGCACGCGGGTGTGAAACACGACAGCCTGTGTCCTGTAGGAATCAGAAAAGAGTTGACTTACAAGACAACATTCTCGTTCCCGTGCCACTTGCCATGGAAGGGCAGGAAATTTCCCTCCCACCCACCTTTTTCTTTTTTGGAATCCCTGTTTCCCTGTGGGCTGCCTCAGGTACTGGGCTCAGCTTGGCATGCAGACACAATTAGAAATATAGCCGAGACTGCACGGAGCAAAGTGTCCAAGTGCTGAGTGAGTGCCCAGTGGGCCGTAGCGAAATGCACAACCAAGTCAAAGAAAAAAAAATGGAAAATATTTCATAAAATTCATCTTTGCATCCCTTTTTCCCTTCTTGATATATGGCCCCTTATCCACAGCTGCCCGGGCCCCGGCCCGCGTGTAAATATGTCAGTGCTGCAATGAGACGGAACACGGGCGCGGGAGCCCCGGCGGCTGTTCCCAGATAAAACGTTGAGCTGGAGCCGAGGCGTTTATTGTAAATAAAGATCAAGGCAAAGCAGCAACATTTCTGCTCGGTTCAAGCCTGCCAAGGTTGCTAGCCCAGCTCCTTTCACGACTACCATATGTCCGCGTGGATTTCCCCTTCCAGCAAGTGACACGTTACTCTTCTGACAGCTCTGCAGCATTGCAAGGCCCCGATGCTTTCCATGTGTTGCTGTGCAGGAACCTGGGAGCTCTGGTGGCAGATGGGGCGATGGGGGCACGGAGGGGAGAGGCAGATTCCCAACTCCCAGCTCAAACACGCCTGGACCTTCACAGGAACCTTGCGGGGCCCAGGACACGTTAATGCTTTTTTTGGTTCTGCTCAGCAGAGGGCACTGGATCCTGTAAATCAGAAGGGCCAGAGCGCAGCACAAAGGCCCTGATGGCTTTAGCAGATGGGCTGATCTTTTTTTTTCCCCTCTGGATGCTGGTGGTGTGGCAGAGGAGTCTGTGGCTCTGTCTGCTGCACACCAATTGACCAAGAGACAACCATGGCACGTGTCAGCAGGTGATAAACTCATGCCTCTTACATGGATGTCTTTTTTTAAATTTTGATTAAAAGTGGTAGCTACAACAATCAGTCATCTGGAAATTAGGTTGACTAAAAAATTAACCATCTGGCATCCCTCTGAACAGCACCACCAGCCAACTGGCTCAAATGGGGGAGATATGAGCACCTACAAACCTGAGCCTCACCAGTGAGGCTGGGCTGGAAACCGGTCCAGTTGCACTGGTTTGTTCCTGCAGCCCGTGGGGGAACTGGCTGAGTCAGGGAGTTTGGCCTTCTTTGTGGCCCTCGATCCAAAGTCCTCGTTATTTCACTACAAAGTTGTCATTTTTTTTTTTCCCAATGGGTTCGTTTTGCTCTCAGCAGCACCCACAAGCCCTCACTGCCCAGCCACCCCGCTCGGCTTCTGGCCTCACCAAGTTCCCTTTGCTGGGGGAGGTTTGCATCCTCCTCACTCAGATGAGCTGTAACCCAAAGGGACTAACAAAGAAATATTAGGAATGGAGCTTTTTCAGTTGGTTGGGGGGGTTTTGTTGTTTTTTTATTTAAGTTTAGATGGGTCTTGTGCATGTATGTTGTAACTTAATTCTTTTAATAATAAAAGTTTTAATGCTAATAAAGAACATATATTAAAAAAAACTTCCTAAGCCTTCATCTGGCACTAGTCTAATACGTTGAAGATTTGGCACAGTTTACTCGTAGAATTCAAGAGTAAGAGCTGAAATTATTCATCCTCCACACTGACAGATACTGCCCTAAGCTCTTGAGCTGACCTGAGATGCTTCACTTTAGATGACGGCTCTAAATGCAAGAAAATGTAATGCTACCACAATATCTACTTTAGCTCTGCTGAACAAAACTGCAAAGCCATGGAGTTTCCAAAAAGCAGCTAGTTAGTTACTGAGGGGGTTATAATTCTATACCAACTCATCTCCCCACACCCAGAGCAATTGCCAGACCCAAGCTAGAGGTTAAAAGTGTTGGGAACCGTGGTGGTGGCTCCCAGCACCCGCTGATTCCTGAGCACGGTGGGACTTGGGCACGTCTGCCTTGGGAGCAGCCAGAGCAGTTGCAGAGTTGGGAGAGGAGCAGCTTTTCCTTCTCCCACCTTCTCTCTCTCACAAGCCTGAGCTCCTGCCCTTGCTTTGGCAGCTCAGCCTCTGCTTCCAGAGCTGCCCCTGCCCCACAGGTGGCTGCCCCTTGGCCAGGACTGCCGTTCCCATTTTAATGGGGTAGAAGCCACCACTGCCAAGGGTTGTGGATTTGGTTTTTTTATTAAATAGGTCAGCAGGCCCTAAGAGTTGGCAGCTGCCTGCAATCCAGGAGCTGCGTGATGAAAAGCCATATTATGGCAAGCTCCAGTGTATCTTTTTATCTGTCCTGCTTGGTACAGCATGTTCCAGGTGGAGACTGGCAGGATGCTCCTGCTAAACCCTGCCCTGCTGCCCTTCCCTCCTCACAGCAGCAGGATCCTGGCTCCTTCTCCCCTCTGCAGGTCCCAGCTCCTTCTGGCTGCCCTGGGAGCTGCTGCTCCCTGCACAGTTCTTTGACATGTGGAGGCTTCCTGATTTGGGCACGTTATTCTGGGAAGGAAGATCATAGAACGGTCAGAGTTGGAAGGGACCTTAAAGACCATCAAGTTCCAATCCCCTGCCCTGGGCAGGGACACCTCCCACCAGAGCAGATTGCTCAAAAATCAATTCCCTCTAAGTCCTTTGCAAACAGACATGCTCTCAAAGCAGTCCCTGTAGTCTGTGTCATCCTAAAACTGGTCTGTGTTTCGTAACCAGCTTCACCCACTGCACAACTCTGATGCTGCGCCTTCGCTCTGGCCCTGAGCATCATTCTTCCTTAACACAGCTCAGTAGAGAAGTAGGTAGACAATAAACTTGGCCACAAGTTGGTTCAGTAGCAATTTCCTGTAGCAGTTTTAAAGCCTGTTTTTTAAAAATACTTTTTTTTTTACCAGTTCCTTGACAGGTTAATGGGTCCATGGACAGGAGAATTCTGCCTCATCCCCTGGAGCCCTGACAGTCTGGGGTGTTGCCTGGCTCAGCTCCTAGATGCGAGAGGAAGGAACAACTTGCACTTCTCTCCAGTGATTTCCTGAGGCTCACTGGTGGACAGCAGACCCGATGCACTCCAGAAGGTGCTGCCAAGCACTCCCAGGTACCTGCCGTGCCCAGGGAGCTCAGTAGCATCAGCTCCTGTACGAGGGTGTCAGCCCCAGCTCGCTCCTGGAGCCCTGACAGTAAACCATAGAGTTCTGCTAGAAGCTGACTGAAAACCTGGTGCTGTTATTATCTGACACTGGCTGAAACAAAAGCCAAATGTTGATGAATGTCTGATCCTAAAAGTAAACAATTTGATATTTTTTTTTTTCTTCTTTGCGAGTCAGAGGCCCTCTAGGGTTTTATCTGATTTTGGCAATCTCCTGCACGTTCGGGGGCCTGGAGCATGGTTTTAATTGTTACATCATAAAAGTTGCCAAATAACGTTGAATGCTCCTTAAAAACTCTCTCAATTTTATGGAACTTCTCAACGGCTTGACTAATACAATAATTACTGGAACTCGGCTGTGTTGCCTAGTGGCAAATGGAATTTTTTCATAATGATCCTGTCTGTCGTTAATAGCAGGATTTGTTCTTTCTCTCAGCAGGAGAGAGGCCAGAAAGCCATGGTATCTGTCTTTTGTAATGACAGCCAACAGCAAACGGATAAAATAATCAATTATATCTACAGATAGGGAGATAAAGTGTAATTTATCATGTCAAAAACAAAAATGTTTTTAATTGGGCTGTTAATCATTTTGTAATTTTAACTAAAGAGATGGGGGCTCTACTTTGTGCTCAGACATCCCTAATATTTCATACAACATTAGCTGATCTTATTATAGCTTTAATAATAGTGTTTAGTGCCAACTGCCAAAATACAGAATGTGATTTCTGCTCTCGTTAGCTGAAGTCTTCGCAGTTATAAAGGGATGCCCTTCCTTTTTATTTGTCTCTTCTAGAAAGATCCAGGAAAACCAAAAAGAAGTTTCAGCTGTGACAGTTTCTAGAATGTGCTGATCTCTCTGTTTGATTAGGGTTACCCAGACCAGACACCAACAAATGCATTACTGAAATGATGATTTTATTTATTTTTTTTTTTAATAGCAAAACACAGAAGCAGATCAGTGTGACACAGCAAGGGTTGGAAGTTGGGAGTTTTGATTTCTAGCCACACCTGCGTTGTCTTGTGGGAAGCTGGGCAGATCATTTAATCCCTCCTGACTTGTTCTCCCTGTCTGTACTGGAGGTATTAGAGAGCTGCCTCATCAGGCAGCTGTAGAGTGTGTAAGCGTTGTAAGATTCCTGAAAATTTGTAATCAAGATGGCAAACATCTGGATGGGTGGCTGCAATCGCAGCCTCTCTGACAGCGAGCTCTTTGAGGAAGGAGATGGGAAGTCTAAGGCCGGACTGAAATCTTCCCAATATTGTAACTGAAAATGTCCTCATGGCGCTGCCTGATTTCAGGATCAGTGAGGAATCATCTGGCAGAAGAATCTCACAGCACTGGGGTACTTTGGCTGTCTGCTCTTCTGTTCTTATTCCTACTGATGTCATGAGCAGATGCCCTGTCTGAGACCAGATCTCTATTTTACCTATAAATTCCAGCATTACTAGGACAAAAAGTTGTGACTCGAGCACCGTTTTGCCTCAAATGCACTGGAATTACTTCCCTGCTTCAGAATTGCTTTGCAGAAGTAAATTAATCTCTTTTCCTCTTAACTAGCTTTCCCTCTGAAAAGCTGTACCTGCCTGAAATCCAGAGCCAGGCTCTAGAGAACCTGGTTGGGAGCAGAAAACACACTTAATGTTTGGCAAGAGCAGGTTCCCCTTTCGGTGTTACAGTGGGTGTTCTTGGGTTTGGGTTTAATTTTATATCCATAGGGTCTCCCAGTGATGCATGTAGCACCCAGGGGGCAGGACTGCCCTTCTTCCCTGGGAGTGGGGGAAATTCAGTGGGCTGAGAGGGTGTTTTACTGGTCTAACGGCAAGACTGAGGCTGGGTGCAGACTGGGAAGCAGAGAGGCTCTGGGGCTGGCTTGCCCAGGCATAAATAACCTGGAGGTGCACGAACATTCAAAAAATTCCCAGAGAGTCACGTTGCACAACTTAATGGGGCTGGTGCCTTCACCTGTGCCAATTTTATGTGACTCTTAACTCTGGCCTTAAATAAAAACGAGACTTGCTCTAATGACATCAACAGCCTGCGGTGAAGAAAATATGCTGCTACTTTGATACAGATCCCCCTTTTAAGGAGGACACAGGAGACAGCCAGGGCTCTTTTTCCCATCTGGTAGGTGAATGTTCCCATTCCCTGCCCAGAAGCGTGCTCTCAGCGGCGCTCCTCTGCTTCCAGCGTTACAGTCGATGATTTTTAATAAGAATATGATGATCTGCTGCCCTGGGTTTTGCCACCTTGGATTTACCCTCCTTGTCCATCACATGAAAGGATGGAAAAGGGGGACATGAGCTGGCTGGGGGAGGGGAGCACATAGCATGGGGAGGGCGTTAAAGGAACCAGCTGTTACGTGTGAAGTATCTGCTTTCTAATTGCTTCTGTTGGAATTCGGGGGGAAAAGGCACTGGCTACACTTAATTAATAAGGCAGGACTCACATAAACTCCAGCTGTGAGCACAGGACTGGTCTTTAAAGGATAAGCTGAGGAGGTGGGGCAGAGAGTTTGGTTTCCTCGCGCTAAATCCCATCACATGCTGCTGGTTGTGTGTGTGTCCACTTAAGCCCTTCGGTTGGTCTGTCTGCACCAGACGGGAGGGATCTGTTCCTGTCCGCCTGCCCCACCCCAGGAAAAATGATCTGTCCTCAGAAATCAAAGATGAGAGGCTGTGTTTCAAGCCGGGGTGAAACCGCTGTGTTTTCGCTCCAGTTTGGAATCCCTGAGAAGTGGGGATGTTTGGATCAAACGGTTTCGTTCAGACTTAACAAAAGCAGGGGCTCTTGCAGCTGGGCCCAGACAGAGGGTTGCCCCTTGGTCCTCTTTTCTGCCTAGCTCCAGAGGGCTGGGATTTGGCACCCTGTCAGCATCTCCCTCATCTGGGCAGCCCTGGTGGGGTGGCTGTGCAGCTGATGCCTCTAGACCATGTCCAAAGGCCATTTTCCAACGATCCCTTTGAGGAGAACAATGCCCAGTTCATTGCTCTTTTTTGGGGGAAGGGCTCCAAAAGACCATCAGGAATTTCCCTGAGTAATAAGCAATACCCCTAAAACCCACATGAAAATGTGAACGTCACAGCGTGGCCCTGTTTGGTCCTGCACATCCCCCACCACCAGTGCAAGGTCTTCCCAGTCAGAGCAGAGCAGTTACTGGGGTCTGTGAGACCAGAGGCATCTCCCACTCCCCATGGGATGGCACCTGTGGATTTCAGGGCTTGTTGTTTACATGTGTGACACTAGGAAATGGTGGTATCAGAAAAAAAACAGGTGGAGGGGAAGTTCCCATGTATCTAGGAGCTTGTTTTTCCTCTCTGGCTGTGGAGGGAAATGAGTTTTCCTGCTTAAGGTGAGGTGTCATTTGCTGGATGGAAACCTTTGTGTCCCCGCTGGCCTGCTCCTTTGGATGCCACCGCTCATGGCGAGGCTCTCCCAGTGCAACTGCCCTCCCTCCCAGGCCCTCTCCTGTCCTGCTCCACGCTCCTCAGATGAGCACTGGGGGCAGCACAAGGGAGGGGACGTGGCCGTGGGGCTGGGAATGAGCTGGGAAAGGAGGAGAGCTGGTTTTGGCAGGGAAAGCCCAGCTGTGTGTTCCCACCACACCTTTCCTCCCCAGGCTGGAGCTCAGCAAGTCTCCCTCCAGCGTCGCCATGCCCCTTTCTCCCCGCTTTCTGCTTGGGGTCACCCACTGCCTTCCACGAGCTCTGGAAATGCAACCCTCTTTTAGGTTTCTGGTCAGAGCCTTTCGTTGTTTCAAAAGGTAAAATAACCCAAGGCTCATCTTGGGAGGGGTTTGGTGTTTTCCTGCTCCTGATGGCAGTGATGACCAGGTCTGGTGTGGGACACAGTGACACACCAGTAACCCCAGTCCCATGGTGAGACTGTGGGGAGCTGGACGTCCCACCCTCAGTGATGAGGAATCCTCAGGGGTTCCAGCCTGTCTCCAAGCAAGAAAGTGGGGCCCCCCTTTGCAGAGCTCTGCAGACACCCGCCCTTTGTCCCCACTACTTCTCTTCACCCCAAACCTGTTGCTGTGCTCAGAGGTTGGTTTCCAAGGGCCGATCCACAGCCACCAGCCACGTTGTTTCATCTGAGGGAGGCTGGGGCTGAGAGTGTTGTGGTTTTGCAATGAAAAGACTGTGTTGGAAATAGTGTATTTGACACCAGCCTGTTATTTATGCTCAAAGAGCCATCTCATTTAAGGATGAGGCAGTCTTCCCCCCCAGTTTAGATCAATCATGTATAAAGACAAACTCCCCCTCAGCCTCCCTTGGCCCCTAATAGTTTCATTTCATTCTTCTTCTGCTCATTATTTTATGATTTTGTCCTTGACTGGAACATTTCTCTCTTGTTCTTCCTTCCATGCACCATTAAGGAGGGAAAGAAGTTACAGTTAATGCTCAAGCCTTGTGTAGCTCTTAAGCCATAAATAATATTTTATACAGATTCTAAGAGTACTAAATCCTTCTAGTTAGCCTCCCTCTTACAGCTCATCTGATTGCAGAGGACGTATTCTTTTGAAACTTGTCTTAACTACTTCTGTTTCGCTTTTTGCAAGCGGCCATGAGAAGGTGGGACCTGGCTGAACGCGTTGCTGATCAGAAGCCTGGCTGTGGGAACACGGAAGAGAACTGGTTGTTGGTGTGGAAAATCATCTCAGAGAAGCCTCGTAATTCTGAGATGCAGTCAGCTTTCTGAAAACAGGCAAGTCTACAACTGAAACTGCAATCTGTCTGGGGAGAGAAATGTGTTCAAAATTACACACTTCTGGCTGACGGGCACATAACGGGTGAAGGGAGTGCTTTGGTATGAGCAGTTACACTATGGCTATGAGATAAGAACTGATTTTGGACAGCCAGAGGGGCTGTCCCACTGGGGTCTGGGCATTGCCTCCCCCTAAACTTCATACGCTGCTGCTTTTGACAGCAGGGCATCACACGGGCACCTGGGGCCCTACAAACACTCTTTGTCCTGCTTGGTGCAACCTGCTCAGCTCAGCAGCCCCTACAGCCAGCGTGTCAGGCCTTGCCAGTGTTTACACGCTGCAGAAAACTACCCCAGCTAGAGACACAGCTCACGGAAAGTGCTGAAATGCCTCCCCTCCCAGCAGCCAGCCTGCACAACAAAACCATCTCTTCCAATTAGGCTGTGGCCATCAGCGAGGCCAACGTCTCTGCCTCCTGAGCCACACAGGGTGGTGTTTTAATAATAGGCATAAATCTATTGTGCTTTTCTCCACGTGACCTGGTATATTCTGTCAGGGCAACGCACACCCAGGAGAAGGGGTAGAATTTATGTGTACAATAAAACAATGGAGCTTCAGTGATATCAGCTGTTTGACGAACTTTAATATACATTCGCTATAAAACAGGCAGCAATTACCAGAATGTGATACCCAAATAAAAATCCATGATCCATTTGCACGACAGATCTTCAATTTACTCACATTCATGTGAGAGAGACACATAAAAACGATATCCATGCTTAAAATCACTTAGAAGCAGTCTGAGAGACCCCACAGTTGCAAGCGATACCGCAGTACTTAGCCAATGCTCATGTTTCCATGGCTTTGCCTTCACGATTCTTCCAGTGGTTCCTTTATGTCTTCTGGTATTTTGCCAAACACCTGTGAATCAGTGCACAACAAATATTCCTGCCATTTAATTTAGCCTCGCACAGAAAGGCTATATTAGGCCTGATGCAGACCTAATCCCAAACCTCTAAAGAGGTTTAAGGCACTCTGGTTTCACCTAATCCCGAAACCTAAACCAGAATCATTGAAAACCTCCATAACACCACAGGAATGGGCAAATAAAGGGTTTCCACTATGAAATTATTAAAAGGACACAGTGTATCTTTTGGATTTGAGACCTAAAGCTTTACCTAAGGAGCTTGGACTGTCCACAATAACAGTGTTTATTTTGAAGATAGGAGGTTGAAAGGTTTATTTGACTAGGGGGCTGATTTCACCCCTCCCTCCCAAAAAAAGAAGAGGGGTGATCCCCCAGAAGACTGAAAAATGGAAAAAGGGATGAACAAGCACCAAGGTGGGGGCAGGCCAGCAGAGCAGCCAAAGCAAACACAACCCAGCTTTCTGTTTAAGCCTCAGCTGTGGCCCCCTGTGAGAAAGAGAAGCACAGCCCCGGTGCACACCGTGTCCCTGGGCCCCGAGGTTCCTTGCAGCAAACACCTAAGGAAAGAGTTACTGGTGACATGATGAATGCATTGCTGCTGCTTCAAATGGAGAAGCTGCTCTTTTGAGATGTTACTGATGGCAGATAACATGTCAAAACGTGCACCACAATGGAACTTCCAATTACAAATTGCACCCAACTGTAATAAATTTGATCTTGCGTTAATTCGTGTTAAATTAATTGGATTCTGTCATTCCTGAATTCTGGTAAGCACCTTATCTTGCTGTAGAACTCCTTATCTTTGTGTTGTGAAAGGGGTATTTCATTTTCAGGGCGTCTGTTGGGAATATTAACAGTGCCATATTCTAATAAACATTTAGGTCCTAACAAACTCAAGACCTGAAAGTGTGCTGCACGTGGGGTTTCACTGGGCATAGATTTTATAGCTCTAAACCTTGTAATTCAAGTCATTTCAGCAAAACATGTAGAGAAAGGTGGGAGTGCATGTGTGCACTGTACAACACTGCAGCATTTATTTGTGCTTAGGAGAGAAGTGATAATGAGAGGCACGGCCTCCTCTGCCCTGTGGTTTCATAGCATCCAAATGTGGTTCAAGAGCCCCTGAGAGCAAGGGCGTAGGAGCCAGTGTTCCTGCTGATGGGAAATCTTATACAATTTGAGTAGAAAAGCAAGGCTCGGATTTTCCCTCACAAACTGACAAAATCTCCATGCCTGTGTCTGCATCAATAGCAGCGGAACAGAAGAGCACGTTGAACAGCACTGTGGCACTCCCACTGCAGTTTTAGTTCTGAAAGAATCTTTGGCTCCACGGGTGCAAGTGGCAGGAAAACTGAAAAGCATCAGTTGTATGAGATACGCATCCTTCCAGCTGGGATTATAGCCATGGAGCCTTCTGAGAAGCTGCATGAATGAGGAAACTTTTATCTCCTGGCCAGGTGACACAAGAAACGATGGCTTATTTCCTCCCCTCAAGCAAGTCCTGGTGCAGCACAAGGGCACTCTAAGGGGGAAGCTGATGCTGTTGTGCGGATGTGCCTGCACTGAGCTGGCTGTCCCTGGTCTGAGCGGATGGCTGTGCTGGCAGCCTGTGTTCCAATCCCACAGAGCAATTTTTGTTCTAGTAGCAACAACACATACGGCAGGCTGAAAGCTGGGGCTGTTCAGCCTGGAGAAGAGAAGGCCCCGGGAAGACCTTGGAGCAGCCTCTCAGTATCTGAAGGGAGCTCCAGGAGAGCTGCAGAGAGACTCTTTTAGGGAGTGGAGGGACAGGACAAGGGGGAATGGTTTTAAATTGGAAGAGGGGAGATTTAGATTGGATATTAGGAAGAAAGTCTTTGCTGTGAGGGTGGTGAGGCACTGGAACAGGTTGCCCACAGAAGCTGTGGCTGCCCCATCCCTGGAGGGGTTCAAGGCCAGGCTGGATGGGGCTTGGAGCAACCTGGTGTGGTGGGAGGTGTCCCTGCCCAGGGCAGGGGGGTTAGAACTGGATTATCTTGAAGGTCCCTTCCAACTCTGACCATTCCATGATTCTATGATTATTTCACTGTTGCCTGATTGAGTTCAAGTATGACACCAAACCATTAACTTCCATTTGGAACCATTTCAGGAGGCAACTTGCTTCTCTACAGAGGCTCTCCTGCAAGACAGCATGGGGAAAACNGGCCCACCTCCCTCTGACCGGGGCCTCCCTCAGCCGCCATGGCGCCTGCGCGCGCTCCGTCACCTAACGGCGGCCGCTCCTCTGCTTCTGCCTGGTCCGCGACCCCAGGCGCGGCGGAGGATCGCCGAATCATCGCTGCCGCGCTTCCTATCGCCTCCGGGGTGAGAGATGGCGGCGATCGGGGTGCGGGACAGGGTACGGGAGTGCGGGGGAGGAAGGGCCCCGCTCTCCCCGCCGCCCCTGAGGGCCCCTGGGCGGGGGGCGCGGGCGGCCTGCG